>JAJPUD010004192.1:9516-35265 GCA_023553655.1 Myrmecobius fasciatus
TAGTAGTAGTAGTAGTAGTAGTAGTAGTAGTAGTAGTAGTAGTAGTAATAGTAGTGGTAGTAACGGTAGGAGTGGTAGTAGTAGTAGTAGTAGTAGTAGTAGTAGCAGCAGCAGCAGCAGCAGTAGTAGTAGTAGTAGTAGTAGTAGTAGTAGTAGTAGTAGCAGTAGCAGCAGTAGTAGTAGTAGTAGTAGTAGTAGTAATAGTAGTAGTGGTAGTAACAGTAGGAGTGGTAGTAGTAGTAGTAGTAGTAGCAGTAGCAGTAGTAGTAGTAGTAGTAGTAATAGTAGTAGTGGTAGTAGTGGTAGTAGTGGTAGTAGTAGTAGTAGTAGTAGTAGTAGTAGTAGTAGTAGTGATAGTAGTGATAGTAAATAGTAGTAATAGTAGTGGTGGTGGTAGTAGTAATGGTAGTAGTGGTGGTGGAGGTGGTGGCAATTTAGAGATGATTTTTTATTTAATGGTGGTATCAATATTATTTGGTTCACATAAATGCAAAACACCAGTGGGAACCTAAGAAATATAGTTGTTTGTATGAATGGGTATTTTCTTCCACACCAGAAAGACCTTTTGGATCCTGATAATGTAGAGTAAAGGGGCAGCAGACACAATCATCCTCCTTCTGGGAAAACCCCTCATCATGAGTGTGGGTTTAGCTGAGTAAGCCAGCCCAGAGAGAGAGAGAAGAGAAGTACAAATGGTCCTGATGTAAGTAAGTCACTTCCATGCCCAGGCTTGGTCTGGCATATCATTTTGGAAGGTAGACTGGAAATGGGGAGAGGGGGAGGAGAGAACCTATTAGGAGGTCATTATAATGGTCTTCTAAGAAGATGGTAATGAAGGTCTAGATTAGGTTGTGATTCTGGGAGTCCAGGATATTCAAGAGACATTGAGAAGATAGAAATTGGGAGATAAAAGAAGAAAGTATTAGATCTGAAATTTGAATTTTCTCACCCCACTTCTCTGGATGTTCCCTTCATTGCATCAGATTGCCTGGTAACTGTGAGCATGTGGAGTGTAAACTCCATTCCCAGTGTAAGCACAGCATAAAGCAAGCATTAACTTAATTCCAATTGATTGAGCAAGGAGTAATGGGCACGGAAGCCATAAAGAGGTGACTACTAGATTGTAAACTCCTTGAGGGCAGGGACTGCCTTCTGCCCCTTTTGTGTCCCCAGTGCCTAGCACAGTGCCTGACACACATAATAGCTACTTAATAGATGTTTAATGGATTGATCTATTGGCTGGGCGTGAGTTAAGCAAGCCAAGAACGGGCTGCCTCTTGTGCTAGTGGGGTTTTCATCAGTGGAAGTCTTCAAGCCAAGGCTGGATGGCCCTTTATGAGGAACGCTGTGCAGGGAGCTCTTGTTGGGGTCTGGGTGGTCTGGCTGCCCGAGAGAGGACCATAGGATGTCCGGTGGTTCTGGGAAGGACTGAATGGCCTGACCACCCAGCAGCATCCCTTGTCTCAAACCATCTGGGGCCTTCCCTAAGAGCATCTCAATGCTTTGGGAAACCGGGCTTCCCTCCAAAACCCTCTATGACTTCCTCATTGGTCTTGTCGAGTTTCTATGGATGGAAAATTCATCATTTTCTGACCAGCCTGGTGACAACCTTTCCTAACTCAGCCTGGAGGCCCCACAGACAGCAAATGTTGCCAGACACTGGTCCATACTTTGGACTAAAAGAGTTTTCCAGGGTTTTTTTCTAGTCAAGAAACATTTATTATGTGCCTACTATGTACCTGGCTCTGTGTTAAGCACTGGGGAGACAAACAAGAAAGTCCCTGCCCTCAAGAAGCTTACTAGCTAATGAATTAAAATGGCAGTCAGTCAGAGGTCAGAGTTACCTTGGAGCATAGAGACCTTGATGGAAGTGTGGATAATGACAGCAGATTCCATTTCTATATTCATGCTCTTGATGAGCTTTCCCCACAATGGGGGGGGATGGACAACTCAAGTATTCTCCCCCCCCCATTTTTCTGATGAGGAAACCAAGGCTCAGATACATTTTGTGGCCAAATTTGAACACCTGGTAAGAACCTGTTTTCCACTAGAGGTCTTCTCATTCATGTACTTCCAACCAGATGATGGCTGCCTAGAAGGCAGGCCAAGGGTCAGGGGGCATCATGGGGAAGGGGGAAGAGTTCACCCATCCCAGCTTGGGCTTCTTGGCCTGAGCCCTGCTTCAACTCCCCTGGTAGTCTGATGTCAGGGCATGAGAAAAGGCAAAGAGAGCCCTTAGGAAGGAGGGGGAAAGTGAGTCAGAATGGGACCAGGAGGGCTGGGCTGCACACATCTGGGCCCCCCTCAACTCTCAGATTGTTTTTTTTTCAGAGGGGGAGCAGCTTTTGCCTTTCAGCTTCCATTCTCCTTCAGGGATGATCCAGGAGAAGCAGCTCCCCCAGGATAAAGCTCAGACTCTGCAGCAGAAAACCCCGACCCAAATATCCCTTGGTCCCGGTATCTAGATTTAGAACCAGAAGGGTCCTCAGAGACCACTCGGTCCCACCATCAAGAACCAAAGGTCATTTTGGCAGTGGAGAAGACTGGGAGGGAGAGAAAGGAAATGAGTTCCCAAGCTGCTCAGCTTTGGAGGGAGAAGCCCAGGGGGTCTGACTGCAGAGCTTGGAGGGCATCAAAGAGCTGCAAGGTTCCAAGAGGAGGAAGCTGATCATCCTTTCACACTTCAGAGAGAAAGCATTCTTTAAGTCTAAGTTGTCATCATGCACCACCAGGTGACATCCAATAAGCTTTGTCTTTCAGTCCCTATGAGGGCTAGGGCCACCCCCTCCCAGCCCACTCCACTCATGTCAACTTTTCTCTCCGGGACACTTTCCCTGACAGTCAGCCTCAATCTGCTTCTAAGAATGCCCACCCACCAACATGCTAAATCTCTGGCCTTCAGTGTCTTCATTTATAAAATGAGGGGGTGGAACCAGATGGTCTCTGAACAGTCCCTTCTAAAGCCCATGGGGCCTAAGTGGGGGTGGCGGAAAGGAAGAAAGGGAGGGATCCTGAAGAGTGAGGACTTTGCCCATTACTCTAACATAACCAAAAACCTGAGTTGAGGGTGGGGTGGGGTGGGGGGAGAATGCTGGACCCACTCAAAAACTGATGGTTCAATTTTCAGTGTGAAAAACAAGCAAACTTTGGGAATCAGGGCTTGAGTTATCGTTTTGCTGATTTCCAGACTTAAGAAAACAAGGGAGAAAATGTTAATGTTGATTAAACTTAAATTGTTTCATGGGCATGGTTTTATTGTTATTATTATTTTTTTCTTCTGGAGAGTTAGTTGTTGAACATCCACCAGTATACTACTTGGGCATAGTTCGCTATGTACCAGTTGTATGATCCTGTACACATTGCTTATCTTCTTGGGATGTTACTATTGGGACTATTATTACTACTACTTTAGTACTATATCGCTACTATTACTACCACTGTCCCTGCTACTATTGCTACTACTACTAATACTCCTAGAACTACTATTACTATCACTACCACTACTACTGTCACCACCACTATTACTATACAGAAACTACTACTATTACTACTACCACTACTACTATTACTACTACCACTGTCACTGTTACTACTGCTACTATTACTACTATTACTACCACTGTCACTGCTACTACTATTCGGAAACAACTACTATTACGCCCACTGCCTCTGTTACTGCTACTACTATTGCTACTATTACTCCCAGAACTATCACTACCACTACTACTACTATTATTACTAATATACCACTACTACTACTACCAACTGCTACTATGACTATTATTCCTACTAATTAGCATTTACAGAGCACTTTAAAGTTTGGAAACACCTGGCAAAGAGTAACTCATTTTATCTCTAAGGTTCCTTCTAACACCAAAGCCTGCTGCCTCGAAGAGAAGTGCTTTGTTACAAAAGGACTTTGCATGTGTAAGTTGATATTATGATTACTGTGTGACATTGGGACAGTAATTTCTTCCCTTTCAGCCTCAGTTTCTCCTTGAAAATGAAAGGGTGGATAGTCCTAGGTAAATTTCCTCAGTTTTCACAGCTTGCCTTCTAAATTCTTTCCAACTCACACTCTTTGCTCCCTGTTCTAAGGGGCCCTCCCAGCTCTGATACCCCCTGTTTTGAGCCCTCTCTCAGCTCCAACATCCCGTTTTGAGCCCTCTCCCAGCTCCAACATCCCGTTTTGAGCCCTCTCCCAGCTCCAACATCCCGTTTTGAGCCCTCTCTCAGCTCCGACATCCTCTGTTTTGAGTCCCTCTCCCAGCTCTGACATCCCCTATTTTGAGCCCTCTCCCAGCCCCGACATCCCCTGTTTTGAGCCCTCTCCCAGCTCCGACATCCCCTGTTTTGAGCCCTCTCTCAGCTCCGACATCCCCTGTTTTGAGCCCTCTCCCAGCTCCGACATCCCCTGTTTTGAGCCCTCTCCCAGCTCCGACATCCCGTTTTGAGCCCTCTCCCAGCTCCGACATCCCATTTTGAGCCCTTTCCCAGCTCTGACATTCCCTGTTCTCTGGTCCCTCCCAGCGATGACATTTTCTTTTCTGTGTTCTCAGTTCCTCCCAGCTCAGCTCCTCTTGGCTCTATGCTGTAAGGTCCCTCCCTGCTCCGAAACTCTCCGGCCCTCCCAATCTCTGCTCTTCTGCTAGGGTCCCCTACTCCCTTGCAGTTGTCATGTGTGTCTGACCCTTGTTGCCGAATGTGTTGCAATCTCAAGCCTCCGAGCCGAGATCGTCGGCGATAAACCTACAGATAGATGTCGAGGTTTGCATCCCAGAACCTCTTCCAATCATCCAAAATGGGAATATTATTTATTCCCTGGGCTGCTAATATAATTAAATGTGCATTATCCCACACATTATACTATAAAAATATAAATTATTTAAAGCAGTTTATGCTAGAATTGTCATTTTTAAGGTTCACATTATGTTGCTTAAATATCTAAAAGCCCTTTCCTTATGTAGCAAAAATGTAAAACACATTGGGAGAAAATGGAAAACATACTAACTTGATTATTACGAGACTCTGGATTTTGTCACACTCACTATTCATTTAGCCTACATTCCAGTTTTTTTCCATTTTTTCCCTCCCTTCATCTCCTCCCAATCTGTTTCAGAAATTTTAGACTGACCCAACTTGGGGGAGGGGGGAGGTTATGGGACGGGGGAGAGAAAGCAAACACTTGGTGGGTTCAGGGGCTACCCTTTGGACACGCTTTTTAGCTTGAGCTGTTCTTACTAGAAACTTTCAAAGGGAAAGTCATTTTTCGGGGCATTTACATAATAGTTCCCTGCTGAGGAAAGGAGCACATCCAAATGCTTAATTGTGTGAATCATGCTGGGACATGAGGACTAGGCCCCGTCTCTCATCCCGCCCGGCTGCCCCCAACCCCAACTAACCCTCCCTCCTTCCTGTCGCCCACTGCCCCTCCCTATGGCTTCCATGGCAGCTTTGGGGAGCACGGTTAGCACCGTTCATTGAGAAATCGCTAACCCAGGCCAGATGAAGCCGCCACCATCACCAGATGCCGAGGGTCCTGGTTTTGATTTAGTCATAAAACCACTCCGTGGGAGAAGGAAGGCCGCCATCTCCGAGGCGTTCGTTTGACCCGTCGCCACGCATGTGGGCCGTCCGTCCTAAGGTCCCACGCTCAGCCGGGCGAAGGAGGCAGCGGACACCTGCGCGGGAGGGCTTTGGGAGAGCGGGCAGCTCGGTGTGGAAGTGTTCAGGATCCAGAGGAGGCTTTCCTGGGACTGAGGCTCCCGCCCCTCCCTCGGATGCCCAGGCCGGACGTACAAAGCCGAGCTTCTCCTCCGGCAGGCGGTTTATGGGATGGGGTGTTGGGCTAGACCCTCCAGCCCGACACCTTTATTTTATGGAGCAGGGAAATGAGATCCAGAGAGAAAGGGGGTGGCTCCACCGAGGCTACATGATTGCTAAAGAGCAGAGCTTGGGTTCCTTTATTTTTTTTAAAAAAAGTGTTTTAAACATAAAATTGTATTTTTAAAATATAATTTATTTTTCAAAATTTAATTAGAGCTTACATTCAAACCCAAGTGCCCTGGCTTAGCTCCAAGGCTCTTTCCACTAGTAACAGTAAGTACTAGAATGCATATAGTGCTTCCAAGTTTGCAAATTTTCTTTCAGTGGAGTCACCTGACAATTCTGGAAAAGTAGGTGCTCTTATTCCCATTTTACAGATGAGAAAACCACAGCTGAAAGAGCGAAGGGTCTAAGGCTGGATTCGAATTCAGCTTCCAGCCTCCCGATCCAATATCCAACAGCTGTGGCAACAGCAGCCTGAGGGCCACATCATGCTGTCCCCCTGCCACAATCTGAGAGGTTCTGTCTACCTAGAGATCAGTAGGAAGATAGGGTAGGGAGTTAGTGCTGGCTCTGAGAAAGAGCCTTGAACTTGATGTAAGGAGAGGTCTTTTTGGGGGACGACCACCTTTCCTGTGCATTATCTGTCTGACCTTGGGCATCATTTAACTTCTCAGCCTCAGTTTTGTTCTCCGTGAAATGGTAGAGAATAACAACTCTTACCTCACGGGGTCATTAGAAGGCTCAAATAAAATTATAATGTTTGTCAATCACTCAATAAACATTTATTAAGCACCTGTTATATACCAGGGACTAATTGCTGGGACTCTGAAAACCTTAAAATGCCGTATAAATGTCAGTTATTATCAGGATGACTGGGTCCAAAATAACTAGAGTCGAAATATTTTTTTCATTTAGTTTTTTGTTTTTATTTTGAAATTTCTTTTTTCTAATTTTTTAGCTTTTTGTTTTCAAAATATATGCACAGATAGTTTTAAGATTCTCCCTTGCAAAACCTTGTGTTCCAAATTTTTTCTCCCTCCTTTCCCTGTACCCTCTCCCTTAACAGCAAGTAATTTGATCTATGTTAAGTATATCTTTATTCTACATAGTACAATAATAACAATAACAATAATAATAATGATTAGGAGAATAGGTATAGGGAACTCTCACTGAAGACTTTCTGTCCACTAAGTCAGATCTGTACTAGATAGATGAGTGGAGAGACTACTGGGCTTGGAGCCAGGAAGATTTATCATTCTGAGTTCAAATCTGGCCTCAGACGCTTTTTCAATGTGTGACCCTGGCCAAGTCACTTCAGTTTGCCTCAGTTTCCTCATTTGTAAAGTGAGCTGGAGAAGGAAATGTCTCATACCAAATGGGGTCAGAGAGTTGGACATGGCTGACACGACTAAACATCTGCTGTATAGCTTAGAGCCTCAGAGAAGTGTCTGGGGCCTTGCCAGACAGAAGATGAACCTGGTGGTCCCTGGTTTGAGGGGCATTTGGAGTCATGGTGATGGGAAAAGGGAGGGCTGCACCCTAGTGTTTCTGGGAGAAATTGGAGTTTTCCTCTTTTATTGCCACGAGCTCTTTCCCTAAAGTGGATGGTGGATCTGTGGGCCAACAGTACACTTAGAGAATCTAGGGCTCCTGTACCCCCCACTCCCTACCAAGTCTTCCTGATCCTGGTGCGGTGACAGGAGTCACATCAGCTCAGATGTGGCAGCTCATTATCATCTGATATCCCTGAAGTACTAGGAGAGAGCTGGCTGGGTACACTGAAGACTCCAGGAAGCTTTGTTGGTTGATTGATTGGATTAGATGAAGAAGGAACTAGTATAATTCCATATAATTTGGCGGGCATGTATTAAGGGCCAACTACTGGAAGGGTCCTGAGCTCAGTGTGCGATGGAAACTGATGAACAAGACCAGGTTCCTGCCCTCATGGAACTCATAGTCTAGCCAGGGAGATGAGGCAAGTTACAAGGGACTACAATGCACGTGGGCAAATTCAAACTCAGACCCAGCAAACCACTTCCGGTCTTCATGTGGTACAGGCTGCCTCCCGAGATGGTGAGTCCTTCATCACTACAGGGACTGGAGAAGGGCCTGGATGACCACGTGCTGGGTGTATGAATCAAGTCTTGGTTGATTCTGGGCTCTGGGTCTCTGGGCTCCCATCCAGCTGATTATGTGAATCAGTGATTCTGAGAAACACAGAAGGGACTGTGGGATGAAGGTACTGGACCTCAGGGTCCCCTTCTGGACCCATGATCTAAGATTTTAGCGTCTAATTCTTTTTTTTTTTTTTTTTTGCTGAGACAATTGGGGTTAAGTGACTTGCCCAGGGTCACACAGCTAGGAAGTGTCTGAGACCACATTTGAACTCAGGTCCTCCTCACTTCAGGGCTGGTGCTCTATCCACTGCACCACCTAGCTGCCCCTAGTGTCTAATTCTTACCTCAGAGGCCATTAAACCCAACCTGTATCTTTGGAGGATTCCCCACAAAATCATGTAAGACCGTCCAACCTTTACTTGAAAACACTGAATGATGGGGAACTCACTACCTCCTAAAACAGACCCTCTCACCTTGGGACAGCTCTCATTGTTGGGAAAACTTTCCTTACATTAAGCTTCAATTTGTGTTTTTGGTCCCTTGAGGAAAGAGAACTTGTGGTCCCCTTAAAACCTCAGGTCTTTTATTCTCCTCCCAGATAAAGTGTTATCTAAACACATATACTCTTGTTTGTGTGTGTGTATACATATATATATATATATGTATACACACACACTATGTGTGTATATATACATATATATATATATATATTATATATACATATATAATTATATAGATAATATGTGTGTATATATAATTGTATAGATAATATATATAGTGTATATATATAATAATCTAGATATATTATATATATTTGTGTGTATATATAATTGTATAGATAATATATATAGTGTATATATATAATTATATAGATATATTATATATTTGTGTGTATATATAATTATAAAGATAATATTATATATAATTATATGAACATATAATTATATAGATAATATAATATATGTGCATATATATATATATATATATATATACTTATAAAGTTTATTTTTTGAGCCTGAGTGTGTTACTTTGCATTTATCCTTATTTCCTCTTATTCCATTCGGACTGATGTTCCAGACTCTTTGGATTGCCAGTCTGCCTTCCAATGTGTCATCCCCGCTCTGTGTCATCTGTAAATGGGGTTAGCCTCCTTTCTCGGCTCCCAGCCAAGCCACTGATAGACTCTTTGAACACCCAGGGCCAAGCCCAGCATCCTGTGGCCACCACGCCAGACCTCCCTCCAGGTTGACATCAATCCCTTAACCAGTGTTCCTGGCATGAAGGGGTTCAAGCTGAGGAAGTGGTTTCCACCCCAGACTTATTAAAAGACAACACCCTCGGATGTGTTGGAAACTTGGAAATTCACTTTCCCTCCTTGTCCTGGCTTGGGTGGAGTTTCCTTTGTAGTTCTGGCTCCGGCCTGTGGGTAGAACCGCCCAGTGATTTCAGCGGACTGGCCGGGTGGGCACCCTCCCAAGGCCAGCGGGCCAGCTCCAGGGAGCCCTCGGCGGGGAGCCCCCGGAAGGAAAGCCCCCCGAGCGGGCCCTGGGAGGAATGCGTCTCCGTCTCGGTCTCCTGCTCAGCAGTGGCAAACTGAAAGCCTGCAAGTACGGTTCTAATTGAACAGTTAGAATTATGGAAATATTTCTATTTATATGAGCCCCAGTAAATCCTCCTCCAGGATCCCCCCTTCCGCTCCAGCTAAACCCACAGGCTCAGCCTGACACTGAGCTGATTGGGCCCCTCAGCTCTCTCCTGGGGCCTTTCAGGAAGGGATTTGGAGGATTCCGGAGGGAGATTCAGCTCCTTCCTGCTCTGACCCATTGGATCCTTAGCTCCTGCAAGGGGGGACTGCATCTCTCTCAGCCCAGACTCTCTCCGGGTGGAGGCGAGGGTCTCCTTCCCCAGGGACCGCTTCTCAGTTCCTCCCCCCACTATGGGCTTGGTCACTGTTTCAGGGAGGAGAGAGAGGAGAAAAAAGTCGTTTCTGTGGCACTTTTAACTTTGGAAAAGACTTTGCCCAGAGGTTGGCATTTTGTGCTCAGAGAGGGCATTGCCTCCTCAAAGGTCACACAGCCAGAATGGGTCAGAAGAGAAATTTCAAAGGGGTCTCCTGACTGCAGGGAACGTTCCACTGGATTGGAAGTTCTCCATCTGGAGTTCCTGGGGGAGGGGTCTGGAGGTTGGATGAGAAAAATCTTACATCTTTATTATCAGTGTCATCAGTTTCCTTTTTGAGCTTATGTTTTTGTCTTATCCATTTCAAAATGTTATTCTGAGGAAGGGTCCATAAACAGACTGGCAAAGGGGGTCCCTAATATTAAAAAATGCAAAACAAACAAATAAACTAGAGGAGTTGAAAAAGCATACCTAGCCTTATGGAGCCCTTAATAGTTTACAGCTAGGTGGTCTCAGTAAAGAGACCGGAGGGTTTGCCATGTCCTTCTCCAGCTCATTTGACAAATGAGGAAACTGAGGCTAACCGAACTAAATGATTTCTGATGGATCACCCAGCAGTAACTGTCTGAGGCTGGATTTGAACTCAGGAAGATGAGTATTGCTCACCCCCCAGCCCAGTGCTCTGTGCCCTGTGACGCCACCCAGTGGTCCATCTTAGAACCACAGAGAGAGCAATCCTGACAAGGGGCTATCCAGATGGTTGGGATAAGCTTGGGGCAAATGGAGGCGGGGAGGGAGGAGAGGCTCCATTCCTTCCATCTCCTCCCTCCTGAAGAGGTGAAGACCTGGCCTCTCCTGGTGTAAGGAGACAGGGAACCTTCTGCCTCCTGAGATCCTGCCCATCTCATGGTCAGATGGCTCCAGGGGCTTCACAGGACTTCCTCGAATTCTCCCCTATGGGTGAGAGCCACGTTGGACAAGGTGGCAGCCCCAGGCTGGACCGAAAGGAGATCAGGGAGACCAATTGGGAGCCTTGAAGTGACCTAGGGAAGATGGGATGAAAGTCTGATCTGGAGCAGAGAGGAAGGGATGGGTGTGAGATAGTGGGGAGGCAGCAGAGGCTGTGGGGCTGCCTTCCGAGGCCCCCAGCTCACCCCTTCTAAGAAGAGTTTCCTCCAGAACATCCCCAGCCAGTTGCCATTCAGCCATGAGTTGATGATCCAAAGAGAGGGGGGGGTTGCTGTGACTTCCACAGACAGACAGTCTACTTCATTTTGGAATAGCTCTGATGGTTGGAAGAGTTTGTTGTATCCTCATGATCGAGAATCCCCCAAGTGATCAAGGGCAGCTCCCTAGACCTTGTCCATTGATTTCCCCGCCACCATTTGCCTTCTCCAGTGTGTCTAATTGACACCCAGAAGGAGGGAAGAGACTGGAACCAAAAAAAGGAAGGTTTCTCACTTTTTTTCTTGAATTAGACGTTCTCCAAGGCCCCCCCCAGGCCTGACATTCTCTGTTCTAAGGCCCTCTCACCTCTAACGTTCCCTATTCGAAGACCCCTCTGAGCTTCACCATTTTTGTGTCATGGTGGTGGAGGGGCTCTGGCTACCCAGCAGAAGCTAAATCTGAGATTTCTCCTCTTCCTCAAACTTCCCTCCCTCCCGTCTCCCCCAGGGAGTTCCCCTTCAGGGGGCCATGAAAGCAGCACTTGCTCTAATTTCTGGAAGTCTGGAAGTAGTCTGTGGTCCCTGGGTAATTTGCAAGCAGTCCGAGGATGTGGCCCAATTTTCCTGGCCCCTTTCTCTTGCAGCTTCATTCTGGTTCAAAGCCTATGGATGGGCAATTGATTGAATCTTCATCTCACCTGGGCTTACAAGGGGGGGGGAGGTTCTGACATCATATTATATTCCTTTGGGCTGAGACGTTGAAGATCCCCATGAAATTCAATGGCTGGAAGAGGGATATCGCTTGTCTAGGCTGCTAAATCTTTTTTTGTTCTCTCCATCAATTTGAAGGTTCTTTTCCCCAGTTGTGGTAACTGAGGTCAGTTTGATAAAGAGGAGAAGGGAGATTGTGCTAGATGACAAGCATCTGCCCAGGGAAAGGTGGGCATTGGGAGCAGGAGGGGCCAGTCAGGGGAGCCACAAGGTTGGGAAAGGAGGAGGGCTGAATGAAAGGTGGTGGGTGGGTCAGGATCTATTAATTTTTCCAATTTAATCTTGCCAACGACCAATCCTGGAGCCAATGAGACCCATTGGTCCTTGGGTCAATGCTTCATTCTCCCAAGAGGTGTGAGAAAGGGAAGTCATTGCCTCATAGAACCCTAGAACCACACAATGTTAGAGTCCTAGAGTCTTAGAATGTTAAAAATCCACGTATTAGAAGCATTGAGTTTTAGAGCATTAGAACCATAAAATAATGGATTCTTAAGACCATAGAAGTAGAATCATAGAATATCCATGGATTAGAAGCCCTGAATTTTAGAGCTTTAAAACCATAAAATAATGGATTTCTAGGACCATAGAAGTAGAATCATAGAATATCCATGGATTAGAAGCACTGACTTTTAGAGTTTTAGAATCAGAAAATAATGGATTCCTAAGACCATGGAAATAGAATCATAGAATATCCATGGATTAGAAGCCCTGAATTTTATGATCCCTAAGACTGTGGATCCTTAGGACCATTGAATGTTAGAGTACTAAAAACTCATTACTGCAGTCATTTAGAACTCTAGAATTCTAAAGCTATAGAATATTAGGGATCATAAAATGTTAGAAACATGGACCCTTAGAATGTTAAGCTATAGCCTTAGAAACGTGGAGAGTTAAAACTAGAGGTTTAGGTTTGGGAAGTGCTGGAACTCTAGAACCTTTGAATTTGACAATACTTTAGAACCTTAGAACCTGGTGTGTTAGAGCTCTAGAACCTCAGAACCTCACCGTGTGCCGTGTTGGTGCTCTAAAACCTTAGAGCCTTACAATGTGGAGTGTGGGAGCTTTAGAAGCTTAGAACTTCTCAATGTTAGAGTTGGCCCGGAGCTGAGAGAGGCAGCCACCACCCCTCCACCACAAGGATATGGAATGTGGTTTTGGACGCCATCTCCCCCCATTGGACTGAGTCCAGGGAGACCGAGCTCAGGCTCTCATAACAAGATAATCAGAATGACTTATGTGCCACAGTGGCCCTAACCAAACCCTGTCCCCGAGGGCAGTGTGTCTGTGTCTGTGTTTGTGGGGGGGTGCTATGGGGGGGGACAGGACAAGGGGCTGAGAAGAAGCGGCATAAATCTCTCTGTGATGTCTGCCCACGGCCCCTCAGCCCAAACTCTCCAGTGTGTTTGGCCTTGTTTAGTGAGACTTTGAGCACGGCCCAGAGCAGCCCCCTGAAAAAGTTGGACCCGGACTAGAGTATTCTCCATAATTCATGCAACCGGTTGTGTAAGCAGAGGGGAGGAGATAAATTAAGATCCGGGTGCCCCCTCACAGTATTTCATATCTCTCCCCCGCCCCATGTGTCCCTGGACAAGGAAGGGGGGCATGATTAATTATACCAAGATAAACAGAGTTAATTTTCTTCCTGGATAAAACTAATTACAGGAGTGTTTGTTTTGGTGGGACATTAGATCATGGTCCCTGGGACAAATCTTTCTAATTGGAAAGAGTGTTTATTTTAAAAGGCTAGGGGCTGCTAGACAACAGTTAGCTAATAGTTTTCCCATTTTTCTCTTCAAGGGGGACAGCATTAAGGTGTCAGACCCAATTAGAGTGTGTAGTCTCCTTTCCCGGTCCCCTCCCTTTCCCTGCAAATCATTCGGAACAGCTCCTTGGAAACTGGGGATGGGGGAAAAAGAGGGAGCCGGCTTCAGAAATGTCTCTTCCCTTTGATGTTTCCTCCCAGGGCAGGGTGGTTCACAAGTTGAAGGTCAGAGAGTGTTAGGGCCAGCTGGGAAAGTTTGCGCTCTGGAGAGCCAATCCACACCTCCCTGGGAACCAAGTAGGAGTAGTCTGGATCACGGGCCTGCTCTAGGCGGGCCCAGGACGGTCAGGGTGCTGACCCTCCGTCGCCCGAGCTGAGCCACCCATTGTCGGGAGCTCCCATGGGAAAGTGTCAGCGGTAGGCCCTTTGCCCCTGGTCACTGTCTCTGCCATGCTCAGGGGGCCTCTGGGAGCTTTGTCTCCCACATGCTCCTAATTCCCCTCATGGCTCTTATTGCATCTTTAAGCAAAGGTCCTATGGCCACTTGTTGGGAATGTTAGAGTGATTTTGGTCTGAGGTAGATGAGCTGCCTCGATGAGAAATTCTACTTGTGCAGTAGAGGAACTGAAGTAAAATGGAGGACAATTTAGAACCATTAGAGGTCATCAGCTTTTGGCTAGAAGGGCCCTTGTCATCAACCAGCAACCATTCAATTAATTGATAAACATTTATGAAGCACCTACTGTGTGCCAGGCACTCTGAATGACCTTGTAGGCCATCGAGTCCAGCCTTTTCGTTTTAGAGCTGAGGATTTTGAAACAGAGAATTGAGTGATTTGCCTAAGGATCTTCCTCCCTCCAAGTCCAGGGCTCCTTTTCCAAAAGCTTTCTTATTCCTTTCTCATTCTTCCTCTTCAAACTTCCGACATGACCTTCCCCAGGGGTCCCCCTCTCTGATTCTCTCACCATGCAGTGCTGGGTATTACTTTTCTCTGGATTTTGTTCTCATCCTCCACCTTGGCTGTGATCTCCAAGAGAGCATCTAGGCGTTAGCTAATCCCTACAGCTCCTTCCTTACCCAGAGTGTTCCTAATGAATTGTGTATATTGAATTAGAATCTGACAGAGATTATCGAGCCCCTACAGACTTCTCCCTTCTCTCCAACCACCGGGAGCATCGAGCTGAAGCGTCTAGTTTCTGGGTCCCCTTAATCACATCCTGCCTTGTACCTATTGTTTAATGCAATTCAGTAATAGAAAACCAATGTAGGGAGCACCTACCCTGTTTATTTGGAAAACAAGAGGGGGCAAGGATGAATAATTCTCAGCCCCTGCTCTCAAAGGATTCCCACCGAATGGGGAGTAATAAGCTGCAGCAACACCTGAGAGGTTGTGTAAGGGTCCCAAGACAGGCACAAAGGATCAGAAGAGAGAGATCATTTTCAGGAGCGAATGAAGGCTTCATGGAAGAGATCACATGTGATCAAGGCTCCGAAGGATAAATAAGATTTTTTTTTCCTGTTGTTTCTCCAACTAGATCCTAAGTGCCTCTGACGCAGAGACTGTGTCAACACAGAATCTCAGAATGTTGGGATTTGGAGGAGATCAGAGAGTCTGCCTAGTCTCAACTGAATCTGACTAGGAAGCCCCTCTCTGGCACAAGTTGTGCTCTTTTACAGAAGAGACAGTCTAAGTATGTTGGTAGAAAGTGGAAAGGGAACAGTGAATAAGAAAAAAATTAAAGACAGAATAGAAGCAAACTCCTAGAATGGGTGGGAAATGGGGGTCAAGAGAATAGGTGGAGAGGTTGGTTGTTGTCCTTTGTTCTCAAAGAAGACCAAAATGAACATAAAGATTCATTTTAGTCAATCAATCAACCATTTATGGAACTCCTACTAGCTTGAGTGAAAGAGTGCTCTAGAACTCATGACTAGAGAGAAGTCCAGGGAGGCAGGGACTTCTTTGGACAGCAGTCGGACTTCCATATCGTAAGAAGATAGAAAAAGTCAAATGATGGCAAAGCAAAGTAGAATGGAGGATTAGGTCATGGAGATCGAATGTTCCCAATCTCCCTGACTTACTCATCTCCACTGCATCCCAGCCACACACAAAGACAATCGTACCGTTGATTTTGCAGTCAACCACAAGTGTTCCATTCTCACCCCCACAAACTTGGAAATCTCTTTATCCGATTATTATTTTTTTATCGTTCCACTTTTACAACCTCCTCATGGTGGCCTCCATTCCTTTCCTCACTTAATTATTTCTGAAGCTGACATCCCTACCCTGGATACACTTTCCTCCCTTCCCTGTCTAAACATCCTAGTGATCCAGTTCTGCTCCACACTGGCCTCTCCTGCTCTCTTGTCCTTTTGCTGAAAAACCAATCCAGAATCGCTCCCACCATCCATCTCCTCCATTTGGTCATGTGTTGATGAATGGGGTTGGAGGAATCATGAAACTATGCTGACTGTTTCCACTACAGATTCATATTAAATAATTGCATCTGTGCTTCCACTGCCATAAGGCAAACATTTGAGTCCTCCATAATTGATTCACTATCTCATCCTTTACAACATCTATTTCTATTCCACGCCATTTTTTCCCTTAAGACTTCCCAGAGCTCTTCTTTCCCCACCCTCTTCACCAAGGGCCTTGCTTCATACATCATTGAGGCTGTTCGATGAGGGTTCCCTCCACTCCTTTCCTCCTCCTCATCTCTCATCACTCAGATGTGTTCCCCCACTATCTATCTCCTTAATCACTCCCATTTCAGAAGATGAGCAGACCCTTCTTCTCAATCACTCTACATATGTTCTTAATCATATCCTCTCCCTTTTTCTCCGACAGATTGCCCCCACCATAATTCACACAATTTTCCTCTCTCCAATCTCTCCCTGCCCACTGATTCTTACCCTGCTGTTTACATTTTCATGTCTGTCATCTTTAAATAAATTAAAAACAAACAAACAATTTCACTTAATTTATTATTCCTGCTAGCTATCCCATAAAACTATCCCATAACTCTCTTTTCCTTCAAGGCAACCCTTTGAGAAAGCCATCTTATAATCAGTGTCTCCACTTTTTCCCCCCATCCCTCTCTTCTTCAATCCCTACAGTCATTCAATTGTAACTTTTTGTCTCCAAAGTTACTAAAGATCTCTTAATGGCCAAATAGAAAGGCTTTTTTTCCCAATCCTCATTCTTCTTGCCCTCTCTACAACTTTTGACTTTGTTGATCACTTTCTTTTCCTCGATATTCTCTTCTCTCTATGTTTTTGGGATACCCCTTTCTCTTGATTCTTCTCCTCCAGAATTGTCCACTCCTCTCTATATTTTTATTCAGGTCACACCCACTGAAGAGCCCACCAGGGCTCTTTTCTCCTTTTATCCTCGATTTCATAGGGGAATCTTCAACTCCCATGGATTCAATTCCATCTCGATGCTAATTATTTCCAAATCCACTTATGCAGCTTCAACTTCTCTCCTGATCTCCAATCTCACATCTTCTACCATCTGTTGGACATTTCAAGTGGGTTGTAGAGTGTATTCCTCTGATGTGCAGGCTCCGAGCCCTTTTCAGGGCTGCTTTCCACCCTGGGTATCCCTCTGATCCACCTAACTCTCACCTGTGGTCCACGAAGCTGTAGCATACACAGCAGCCACATCCGGTAAACCATTTTGGCAGATGGGCTAAACCAGATTGAGGTAACCAAGGGGCCTCAGACCCTACGGTGAGTTAGGGGGGTGTCTTCCCTGGGCATGTGAAGACTTCCCCGATGGAATGGGTGGTTCCAACGGCCATGAAGGCAGATGAAGCAGGCGTGGTGGAGCACTTGGAGTCACCAAGGTCATTCCCTCCACTCCTTTCCTCCTCCTCATCTCTCATCACTCAGATGTGTTCCCCCAGTATCTATCTCATCAAATCATCAACCAATCATCTTGACTCTGTCCTGCCACTGGACAATGATGGCTTTAGAAGAGAGAGTAAGGCTGATGACTTCATGCAACTCTGCCTCACTTAAATACAACTTATGCATGAGTCAGAAGACATCACCATTACCATTTAACCATTTCTACCTATCTCAAAGCCCAGCGGTGATAGGCCAGTGACAGAAGATGCAGATACACTGGAAGCTGGAGTCACAACCTTCACACGTGGCCCAGGCCATAGGGTCATCTCCTCACTGGAAGTAGTAGTGGGACTCGGCAGCTCCTTGGGTGTTAGAGCAGCCTTTTAAGGATCACACTGAAGGGGCTAGAAAAGATGCCCTAAAATCATCTGCTTACCCAACCCTGGCCTGATTACTGTGGCAGGTGGGCATCCCACTCTGCCCATGAGACACTCAAAAATGTGAACCCAGCATGGCGTGCCCTCATCAGGGAAGGTGCTTGTTCTATGAGCAAAGCAGAATTGAATTAGCCCAAAAGAAACATGAAACACACAGAATTAGAGAGGTCATCCCAAATGCTCATGGGGATTATTTATGTCCGACCTGTGGCAGGGCACTCTGAGCTCATGCTGATCTGAGCAGTCACAGTTGGACCCACTGTAATTCGATTCTGATATAGTGATGTCATTTTGTTCCTCTTCGAAAGTGAAGGACGACATTTTTGCCATCATCTCTTCTCATCCTTTTACAAATAAGACGGAGAAGCCGGCTGAATGTTTGCAAAGGATGAGGAGAGATGGTGGCAAAAACCTTAGTGAAATCCAGCATAACGAAATACCCATTTTATTGATCTAACAACCCATTAACCATGGTAGAATAGGAAATGAGGTAAGTCAAGCATGACTTATTATGATGAACCCATGCTGGCTCCTTGGAAACATCTGCTCCATCTTTTAGCACTCATAACCATACTTTGAATAATCCCCTCAAAAGTTTGGCTAGGAATTAAAGTCAAATTCAATAGCTGCAGCTTGAAAGAGCCCTTTGGGAAATGGAGACGGTCTTATTTCATTTAACACCTTTTGCTGTTCTATGAAGATCAGTGACAATGGGTCAGTAGTTTGGCCACACCTGGTGCTCCCCTTGTCTCCCTATCTTTTATGAACTCCAAAATGGAATCTTTTAACTTGCACTGTGAAAAATGAACTCATCAGAAATTAGATCAAAGATTTTTCAGTTGTTCACGGGAGAGGGAGAGAGAAAAGGATAGAAAGAGAGAGGGAAAAGGAGAGAGAGAAGGAGGAGAAGGAAAGGAAGAGGGAAAGGGAGAGAAGGAGAGATAGAGAGGGAGATTCAGAAGACAGCTGAAGAGTTAAAGGGCACAATTGCTTACATCCTACTAGCAGCTTAGCAATTTGCTTTCAGAACTCATCATATCTTGCCTTCTTCTGCCCTGGAGTCTGCAGTCTCACCCCAACAAGCTATAACTGCTATAATTTCTTTGTTCTACCCCCACCCACACTTTATTCTTCCCACTTTGGTTTTCTAGATTTCCACATAGATTTCCAACCTTACAAGGAAGAGTTTAGAATAAAGAATGAAGTTAGAATAAAGAAGATGTGATCCTTAGTAAAAATCAAGACTAAGGAAAGAAACATGAGGAAATATCAATGGGGAAAAAATAGAGAAGCAAGAAGAGCCCTCCTGGTAATAATGTGCTATGGACTCCCAGGCAGGGGGAAGAAGTACATGAGTTCTAGAAGCAGACAAAGATTTCACAGCATAGGATGTCCATATTAGCCAAGAAGATCCTTGAAGGGAGGGATTATCTCCCTTTTGGTTTTGGATTCTAACTGCCGACCTTAACAGCTGGCGTTGGAAGTCCTTCATATGCGTCTTTCATTT
Organism: Myrmecobius fasciatus; assembly: GCA_023553655.1. Lineage (NCBI taxonomy): Eukaryota > Metazoa > Chordata > Mammalia > Dasyuromorphia > Myrmecobiidae > Myrmecobius > Myrmecobius fasciatus. The sequence continues at coordinate 28,857 of JAJPUD010004192.1, forward strand.
CATCCATTCATTGTAGAGAAGTCGAGGGAGGGAGAGAGACAGAGGGATGACATCAGAGTCAGGAGGAGGAAGATCCAAATTGGCCAAGATTTTCTGTGTAATCTTAGACACGTGCCCTCCCTCCAGTTTCTTCTCTATTGATATAACAGGCTTGGCTGAAATGGTGCCTGAGCTCCCTTTTATGTCTGATATTCCTCGTTCTACAGGGAACATCGTGGGAGACCTAGATTTTCAGAGAATCTCTTTGTAAGGGTCAAAGAATGCTTCATTTATGTTCAATATATGGCCAAGCTAGTGAGATTGAATCCTGCCTCTAGCCCCAGGCCGAGCCTGACACTGACCCTGGTCCTGGTCTGCCCTGGCCTTGGTCTCAGGCTGAGCTTGACCCTGGTCCTGGTCTGCCCTGGCCTTGGTCTTAGGATGAGCTTGACCTTGGTCCTGGTCTGCCATTAAGCTGATCCAGGTCCTGGCCCTGGTCTGACCCTGACCCTGGTCCTGACCCTTAGCCCCAGGCCAAGCCTGACCTTTGGCCCCAGAAAGTCTCCCTTGCGGTCATAGATAAACCTCCAACGCCAGCCTTTCATCCTCCCACAGTCCTGCGGCTGGCTCCTTGCTGCCCATTCCATCTCAGAGACGGACGAGGTAGCACCTGGAGCTTGAGGCTCTGGGACAAAGGGCAGAAGGGGGATGAGGGCACGCCTGTTTGGCGCTGACATCCTAGAGCCCAGAGACTCTTCCGTTCCAAGGAGGAGCCCGAAGCTCCGCCAGACCCAAGACTGTTGGGGTGTGATGCCTGTAAAAGGGAGCAGTCCCCTTTCTTCCTGGGCCAGCTGGCTCCCAGGCCCAGGAAGCCTCTCCACCCAGTGAGGAAAGGAAGGAAATGACCCATAAATCCATCGGGCACACAGCTTTATGGGAGCCATCCGAGACAGCAGCATCATGAATCAAGCCCAGCCTGTCTGGGCCCGCTGGCTCTGAGAGGAAGAACACAGGGCTGTGGAGGCCAAGAGCAGGATGCTCCAGATCACTGAGCATCAGGCAGGGAGATGCTGTGGTCCCTTGCCCTTGATGGAGCCCGCCCTGCTGGTCAGAGGCTGAGTGCTGACCCTGACCAGAGGCTCGGCTCTAGGTCTGCCCCAGCCTGAACCTTGGACTTGCTCCCAGATTTAACCTGGAGCTCTGACCTTGGCCAAAGCTTGGACCCTGGTCCCCGACCCAAGCTGAACCCTGACCCTAGTGCCTTGCCTGGCTCCTGGCTCCAGATTGGTGTGCTAGTAAATGTTTAACATCCGACTCTTCTAAAATTCAGGAAATACTGTTAAGTTTAATTTGAAGGATGAACATTTTCTCCATCCCTTTTTTAAGTCTGAGAAATCAACAAAGCAATAAACCAAGCCCTAATTTGTAGCATTTGCTGATTTCTCAGGTGTAAATGCTCATGCGGAAAATTTAATAATTGATTCTGGTGCCGGCACACCCTTGAGCGACCCTTGGCCCTATCAGAGCACGATCTCAGCCGAACTCAAAAGGCATCCACGGTTAGCCATGACCTGTGCGTCTTTTCCCAAGGTCTGGCTTGATTCAGGGCAGATTTAGGGACTCGCCACCGCAGGATTGGCCGACAATTCCAATCTTCCGGTCTCCGTCCATCAGAGACAGCGTGGAAGCCTGGCTGGAGTGATGAGTCAGTTGAGTCAGAAAAAACCCGAGTTAACATCCTACTTCTTGATACTCACTGGCTCTGGGACCCTGGGCAACTTTTCCAGTCCTTATTCTATTTTATTTTTTATTTATAAACTAAAACTAGCATTTCTATAACTTAGTACAATAAAAAGGTGATTGTACCTAAAACTGAAAATCTATCTGCACAATTTGCTATTCCTTTCAAATATATAACAAAATTATCAACTCCATTTTTTTCTTTCCTCCTCACACCCTAGAGTGTGACATTAGTCACAAATAGCCATCAGAGCAATTAGCATTAGGTTCTGGAGGTAATAGGGAGCCTTTTAGGCTTCTTGGGCAAGGGAAGGGCCTGCTCAGATTTATGTTCATTGTCTGGGTGACAATAAATTTCCTTCTTAAGGCAATGAACTTAACTTCCTGAGACCTCAGTTTCCTCTTCCTTAGCTTCCGCCCAGGATGGTCTCGGAGAAAGGGTCTTAGACATAGTTCTTCTGGGCTTTGTTCTGAGAGGTCTGGTGGGGGGAAGGGCCAAAGGATTCTGGTCCCAAGTGCCATGTAAGATGTCTGCCTGAGCCCTTTGAGAAGCTGACTTATCCCCATACTTTGCCAGTGACCCCCTTAGTACTGAGGTCTCATAGTCTCTTACCTTTCTTGACCTCCCAGTGGTAGGATGGTGCAATGGAAAGGGCATGGCATGAAAGGCAGAAGACCTGGGCTCTAGTCATGGCTCTGCCTCTTGACCCTGTGATCCTGAGTAAGCCATAACATTCTCTGAGTCCCAGTTTCCCTCTCTGTAAAAATGGGAATTGGACTCAAAACCAGCTGCTCAATGATCTGGGTAAGAACTGGGAATGTTTAACTTGGAGAGGAAACAATTTAGGGCGGCCTTGGGGAAGAGCTTGACCCTTAAAATGTGGCAAGAACCTGACTATGGTAGGCTGGGATCATGTCCGGAGTCCAGGGTCATCCTCTGTAAAACTAGAGAGTGATGGGTCGGTCTTTGAGGTTGTGCCCACCTTGGACATTTCCTGTCCTGTATCCTAGGGTCCCTCCCAGCTGGGCTAACCTAGGATTCACTTCCCATGGCAGGGCCAGCAGCGGACTGAGCCCACCTGGCCTCCGTGGCCCTAGTTCCCAGGCCCGGCCAGGGTTAATGTACAACATGAGCAGCAGGTGTGCCAGGGAATGCTGTTTGCCCTAAGCCCCTCTGCCAAGCTGGACCGGCATCAATCCCTCTCCGACTTTGAGTCCCCTCAGATTATGACTGATTTATGACCGCCCCTCCCAAGGTACACCACTGCTGGGGCAGGTGGGAAGGGGGGGGGGCTTTCCTGAGCCAGGTGGCCTTTGGGGGAAGCGAACCCTCCCTCCGCAAACAAGTCCCTGATCTAGGAGCCAATGACGGCCACCAAAAGCAGCTTATCACAAAGCCCACAGGTCTGGGTGTGGTTGGGGAGTGCTCAGGGCTCAACAAAAGCCAAGTCAGACTCAAGGCAGGGAAACCTTCCTAACCACAACTAGCCAAAAGGAAGAAGGGCTTAACATTTTAGGTGATGTGTTACATGTTACATATGACATGCATCTTTGTATATTTTATATGTTGTGTTCTTATATCATACCACTCAGTATCATTCTATATTTTATATGCATATATCATATCACTGAGCATCATATATTTTATATACAGATCATATCACTCTGATCATTATATATTTTGTCATATGTATATCTTATATCATCATATTTTATATATTATATGTATATATCCTATTCCTCAGAGTATCATTATATATTTATACATGTATATGATCGTTTTATGTTATATGTATATCTTATATCACCCTATCATTATATTTTATATAGTATATGTATATATCATGTCCCTTTAAGTATCGTTATATATTTTATACATGTATATGTATGTATATACATACATATGATATATGTATATATCATATCACTGAATATAACTATATGTTGTATATGTTATATGTACATATCATCACTCTGATCATTTTGTCATATGTATATCTTACATCACCCAATCATTATATTTTTATATAGTATATGTATATGTCATATCACTATCAGTATATTTTTACATATTATTGTATATATCATATCACTCTGAATATCATTATATATGTTATGTTATATATTTGTAACCACTCTCAGTATCATATATTTTATATTCTTTGTATATATTATATCACTTTGAGTATAATTATATAATGTATATATAAATATATATAAGTATTAACTAATAATTGACATATATTACTGAGTTAACATCTGTAAAGCATTTTACAAACCTTAACGTAATATGTAAATGCTAGTTATCATTATCATGGTTTCTGCATAATTATTTTTAAAAACCCACAAGAATGATCAAATAAACATTTTACAAAAGAGAAAAATCTTAACCTCAAAACTTAGCTTTCGACAAAGTAGAAACAAAACAAAACCCCTAAAACAGCGAAGAATCTGATGTTTGCTTTTGTTCCAGGTCTTGTGTCTACATTTATTGATCCGTGTTCTGTCTACATCCCCTTCCTATTCCTCTCTTGGTCTTTTTTTTTTTTTATTGGAGAGGCAACTAAGCGGCTAGTAACTGTTAAGTATCTGAGGCTGAGTTTGAATTCAGATCCTCTTAACTTGAGGGCCTATTCTACGTCCACTGGGCCATTAAGTTGCCCCTCTTGAATGAATTTCTTTTTTCTTGAATGAATTTCTTTTTGAATAGTTTCAATTGACTTCCGTTTACTCACTCATCCATCCATCCACTCATTCATTCATTCATTCATTCATCCAACCATCTATCCACTTCACTCACTCATCCATCCATCCATCCATCCATCTCCTCACGCATTCATTCATCCATCCATCCATCTATTCACTCACTCACTCATTCATCCATCTATCCACTGCCCTCACTTTTCATTCATCTATCCCTCCATTTCTCCCCTTTTCCCCAGTTTCCTCCTCATCAAAGATGAATGCTCTCTGATGATCCAAACTGATGATCTTAAGAATATTTTCTGTAATGTGGAGATGTTGGCAGCACCCCATTAATTGGGGATTAGGCCTCTGGTGCCAGGAGGGTCGGTGATGAAGAGAAACCTTCCTGAGAAGGTCCAGTGTCCCTTCCCCTATTCCCTTGTCATTCTCATAATCCCAGAGGATTTCCGAGGCATCTCATGCAGCCTGGGCTGGGACAAGAAAGCCTACACCCGATAAAGGGTCACTTGGCCTTTATTTGAGGCACTTATTAAGTGCCTGGGCATGGGCATGGGCAGCCCCTCTTCATCTAGGAGAGCTCTCCTGGAGAAAAGATGGGCCTGAATTGGTCTCTTTGCAACTTCCAACCACTGTTTCCAGGACTGGCCTTTGGAATAGAACAGGACAAGTACTGGCTATTGTTCACTGACCCCTCAGAATTTGGCTTAGAACAAGGGAAGAGTTCAAATGGCTCTCGTAATCCCTCCCCTTACCTTTAGTGCCCCTTTTCTGGGCTCCCTCTCCCAATGTCAAGGAGATTTTCAGGGTTTCTTCCAAACCTGGCTCTCTAACTCAGTCTCCCTAAACTATGGCTCCCATGAGAAATGATGGTGGACTAAACACACACCAAGAGAACAGTGTTGCTCATAAATCACAACAGATTCAGCCTCTAAGGTCCTTTCCACCTTTAGGTGCAGAAGCCCATGATCTAGGGAAGGGGAAACCAAGCCAGGAACTTGCTGGCTCTTCCTGGGTAGAGCTGGATCCTTGAAGGGGAGAGGTGTGAATGGGAGTTTCTTCAAGGTCAGAGCTTTGCTGTGGAAGGTCTGCAGCCCCAGGGGCTTCGGGAAAGGTGATTTAAGGGCCTTCAATTAAGTGTGTGATTGATTTTTACGAGGAGCTATAAATTAGAACATAAAAAAGTAGAGTTTATGCCCACTCAGGGCCCAGAGCTATAAACACAGTGGCTGACCCATTGGGGGTTCTTGTCTGGGAAGGGTGCTGCCCAGTGGGGTCTCCGGTCTGCTGGGGGGAGTTTAAGAAACATGGCAAAAAGACCTGGGGGTGAAGGAGCCTGAGAAAGCAGCCCAGTTTCTCCCCTGTAGGGCTGGGGCCAGAGAGTTATTCATTTTTGTTATTAATGGCATTTTGGAAGTCTTCTGATGGGTCTCCCCTCCAGGTTTATCAGACCCCAAAAGATGGGAGTCACTTGGGATCATGGAGAGATTACCTTGGACACACTGAGGTTTTGTGAGTAGTTATACTCCAGGTGAGGGGGGTGGGAGAGGGTGGGAAGGGGAAAGAGGAAGGGAGAAAGAAGAGAGGAAAGGAGAGAGAGGAAAGAAGGGAGAGGAGGGGAAGGGAGAGAGGGGGGAGGGAAGAGGAATTCTCAGCTTGACCTATCTAAACCAGAGCATCACTGCCTCTGTCTCTCCATCTTTGTCTCTCGGTCTTTCTCTTTCTCTCTCTCCCTCTCCCCTTCTCTGTCTACCTGTCTGTCTGTCTCTGTCTCTCTGGATCTCTATTTTTATCTCTATCTCTGTCTCTTTCTATCTCTGTCTCTGTCTCTTTCTCTTTCTGTGTGTCTCTGTGTATCTCTCTTGATTCTGTCTCTTTCTGTCTGTGTGTCTGTCTTTGTCTCTCTATCTCTATGTCTCTCTCTTTCTCTCTCTCTCTCACTCTCTCTCTCTCTCTCTCTCTCTCTCTCTCTCTCTCTCTCTCTCTC
>JAJPUD010004192.1:35275-47239 GCA_023553655.1 Myrmecobius fasciatus
TCTCTCTCTCTCTCTCTCTCTCTCTCTCTCTCTCTCTCTCTCTCTCTTTCTTTCCTTCTCTTTCAGTCTCTGTCTTATCCTAAGATTCTCTGTGGTACTTATATGACCTTGGACGAGTTACTGTCTTCCTTCAGACAGGATAGTCTAGGGTTAAACTCAAGGTTCTCTGAAACACCTCCTATCCCTGGTATTCCTTGTTCTAAGGTCCTTCTCTACTTTGACATTCCATGTTTTCAGGTCCTTCTAGCTCTGAACTTCTATGTTCTAAGCTCCTTTCTTAGTTCTGACTTTTTTATTCTAACATCCCGTTCTAAGCTCCCTTCCCAGCTCTCACATCCTCTATTCCTAGTCCCCTTCCCAGATCTGACATCCTTTGTTCTCAGTTCCTCTCCCATCTCTGACATCTCTGTTCTAAGCTCCCTTCCCTGCTCTGACATTGTAAGATCTTCTCGACTTCTAAATTTAAAAAAAGGATCAGGACACCCTTTACAGAGGAGTAAAATCAGAACAAAACTCTTTGGTCTGGATTAGGAAAGGCTAATCGGATTTCCCTCTCCCTCTTGAGGCTGGACGGCTTTTCACCAGCTTGCCGGCTGAGGAGATTTATCAGGAAAGTCAAGTACTGCTTGGGAGTTGGTCACCCAGGAGCAGGGTTCACATGTCTGTACCCGGCCTTCTGGCAGGCCCAGCTCTGGATATTGAAACTCAGAGGGAAAAAGGAAAGCAAAAAATCATCTTCTCAAGAGAAATTTTGCAATTCTTGGAACTCAGAGTCCAGTGATCTGTGGGCCTGGATCCCACCTCTTCCTGGCCGGGTGACCATAGATGGGTTGGTTTTCTCATCTTTGACGTTGGAGTTGTCCGGTTGGATTTGCACTCCCATCACTTTGGCCATCTTTTCCCCCATTGCAGAATCCCAGACCATCCCTGCCTCCCCATCCTTGACTTCTGGTGATCCACCCAACATATGGAAGTTTTCTCCTTTTTTCCCTTCTCTCTTTGTGAGGACATTGATACCTCTGGCACGTGCCTGTAGGTACCAGGACCCTCAGGAGGATCAGTGGGCTAATTGCTGTTCAGGACTTAATAAAAACTTAAGTCCTTTACACTTGAGTAAAGTCACATGGGATCATTGTCAGTGTCACCCATGCTCATGCCCATTAGTGCTGAGAGGAAGGGGATTAATTTGTCTTCAGACAGCAGCTGCTATATCCATCGTCAGGGTTTAGAGGGTAACCCTGAGATTTTGGTGGCTCATGGGCCCCCACCAGTGTGCTTCCCAATTAGTGTCAAGTAGTTGGCGGACTTATTTAATCTTTGAAAGGGTATTGACTAAGGTATAGTACAGTACAGTAAGAACAGTAAATACAAACTATGCCCCCCCCATCACACACACACAGAGAAATAGAGACAGAGACAGAAAGAAAGGGAGAGAGAAAGACAGAGAGACAGAGACAGAGAGAGAGACACACACAGAGAGAAAGAGAGACAGAGAGATACAGAGAAGACAGAGAGAGAGACAGAGAGAGAGAAAATCTGTAGCAAAGTCCCTCTTTCCAGGGGTAAATATATTCAACCTAAGATAGTACATGTGGCAAAGGACTAATGAAAAGCTCTTGGATGCTCTGTTTTGTGTGTGTTCTTAGGACATCCTCCTTGGGCGTGGTGGAGATTTTCCTCTGATCTCCTTGTAGAACCTTACAGGATCCTTTCCTAATGAGTCCTTGATTCCTCATACTGCCATTGCCAGTATGCCGAGAAGCATAAATTCCCAGATTTCCAGGGTTTGCAAGGTCCTCATCTGGTCAAAAGGAGGGGAGAAAATCAAAGGATCCTGCCCCACTTCTTGCCCTCCCCAAGTGGGAGTCCCATGGGGAGTCAGACCCAAGTGATTCCTCAGAGGCTTGGGAGAGACTTCTGCCTTGAAGCTGCCAGATGCTTAAACCTTTAGCTCCCCAAATGGCAACCTTCTCATACAAAACCCAGATCGAGGACCAAGTCTCCGTGGCCAGTTTCAATAGATGCCCTGGGTAAAGCTGAGCCAGTGCAGACAATGCTTTTTGAAGATCTCGAAAGTGATCAAGAGCCTGTCCCACTTAGTCTAAAGCCAGCTTTAGTGCCCAGGCCCCGTTCACACCTTTGATGGATGGATGAAAGGCCTGATGGATTTTTCTCACATGAGGAGGGATCAGAGTAGACCATCCTGTCACTTGCTCTAATAAGTCTCAGTCTCCACCCCATCCCTCTTAACATCAATATTAATGCTTCTTTGAGGTCTTGTCAGAGATGGTGGAGAGGGCCTTCTTGGGCAGGGCCAGAATGGGCTCCCTGCCTCCGAACTCCCTTCCAGATCACTGAGAACCTTGGAAGGCTCAGGGTTCGAGAGCCCTCAGAGCTCGGGAGCCATGGAGACCCCACCTGCCCTCAGGTGCACCAGCCAGCTCTCTAAGTGTCTTCCGGAAGGACTCTGTGATGGGATTTGGATCCCCATGTCTTGAAGAGAATATCAATTCCTTGATAACAGGGGCTGTTCATTTTTCTCTTTGTAGTTTTAGTCCCCCTAGTCCAATGTTTGGAACACCACAGGTGCTTAATTAATGCTTGTTAAGTTTAATTTTGTTGAATTCACATTCCTCCCTCCCTTTCTAGAGTCTTAAGCCTCTTGAGGCCATTCTGGGTTTCAGTACAAGTATGTGTGACTTGGACAAGCTCTTTCTCCTTGCTGGGAGTCACTTTTAGCATCTTTCAAATGAGGGAGTTGGAGAAAATGGTCCCAAGGGGCCCTCCCAGACATTCTTTGATTCTCTGCCATGGGCCTCTTTCCTCCCAGCTCTGAGGGACCAGTGGGAAGCCTGGAGAAATCTTCCCCTTTCCCCCAATCTTCCAGGACTCCCCCTTGCCTGAGGTCACCCCCCCCAATCCAGGCTGATGAGGAGTGGGCTGGGGTGAGCAGCAGGAAGCAGAGGGGCCATCCCCCGTTATTTACAATCCACTGGGCGTTTGCCAAGGAGACGAGATCCCGGCAGACGCTGGGAAAATATTTATGCCTCTTGGATCTCTGCCTGCCTCCTGTGGCCCCTTGCTTCTTCCTCTGGCTGATAAGGCGAAGTGCTCACTCTCTTGGCTTGATCTCAGGAAGTTTCCAGGCAGCCCGCGCCTGGCGTTCCCTCAGCCCCCACTTTGGCGGGGAGCTCATTCCCAGGGATGGCCACGGGGAGAACGATGCGGTTGACTTTTTCCAGCTCTGCCATTAAGGGGCTGCCGTAGCCTGGATGGGCCACTGCTCCCCACATCCTGTGCTCTCAGCCGGCTGTTTGGGCTGCATCTTAGATCCCAGACCGCCCGAGCTGAGAGGCAGCCCGGAGACCATCTTGGACGAGCCCCTCATTGTACAGGGAACAGTCAGTCACCATAATGACTCCCAAGTCTGATGCTTTAAAGTGTCGCAAAGCACTTTTTCTTACAAGAATCACCAGTGACTTGGAGTTATTACACCCATTGTACAGATGAGGAAATTGGGGCACAGAGAGGTCCATGTGTCTAAGTTGTGGTTACATGGACAGTAAAAGTCTGAGGAGCAATTTGAGTTTAGTTCATTTGATTTGAGTTTGGACATATTGAATATTGGTAGAATGCAGGAGGAAAGGCAGAAAGAGGTGAAATGAAGACCTGGGTTCAAATCCTGCCCCAGCTAGAAGCAATTAGGTAACAGAGTGGATGTGGCAATGGGCTTGGAGTCAGGAGAGGTCTGAGTTCAAAGTCTGCCCCAGACACTTACTACCCTTTTATGAGTCTGGTCAAGTCACTAAACTCTACTCATCCTCAATTTCTTCATCTCCAATATGGAAGTGAAAATAGCATTGACTTCCCAGAATGCTTGTGCCAATCAAATGAGCTACCATATGTATATATGTTTATATAAATGGTTGCTATTATTATTATCATATCTGTGTGGCTTGAACTAGTGATTTAACCTCCTTGAGCCTGTTTCCTTATCCATAAAATGGGAATAATAATAACACTTTCCTTACAGGATTATTTTGAGGATCAGATGAGTTAATATATGTAAAGGGCTTATCTTAAAGTTTTTAATAAACGTTAGTAATTAATAATAATAATAATATTCCTCAAACTAATTTAGAAGGAAATCTAAGTAAAGGAACTTGTCCTGGTCCTTGTCCTTCTACAGAGGGGCTGATTAGCTTTTACATTATTCCCAGTGACTCAAGGTGATTATTAGAAATATCAATTATTTATTATCCCTATTTTCCAGATAAGGAAACTGAGGCTCAGTAGAATTTAAGTTTGTTCTTTGTCCTTGAAGGGGATCATGACACCAGAGAGGTGATGCTGTAACATGTAAGTGAATCGCATTGAAGTGAAGGAGGGCTGTACAAGGTCACCTGCCTCACTTTTTTGCTCCAGAGCCACCTGCATTCAGATCAGGATGACTGGGCGCAGCGGGAAGCTTTGGTCTTTTTAAGATGAGGTTTTTAGCAGCTCTCAATTTGGCTGAGATAATGAGTCACACAGGTAGTGATCATTAGAAGGCTGGACTTAACTTTGTTTCTCTCCTGACTCAAAATCCATGTCTCTAGTGCCCCTTAGAGACACTCCTCCCTCCCTTTGGTCATTCTAGTATTTGAGCTGGAAAAACAAAACAAAACAAAACAAAAACTAATGACACATCTAAGGTGATTTCTAATTGATGATGTCTTAAGGAGGTGGCCATGGAGAAGACAATCTGAAACTCTACTTGAGAATGGAGGAAAGCAGGGTCCTTTCCTACCTCAGGATAATGGGTATACTCCTCCTGGGAATTATGGTCTCCACTATCCCAGCTTGTTCCAGGGCTCACGGCTGTCTGTTTCTCATTCTGTGGTTTCCTTCTTCTTCACTGACTTTGGGACCATCAGAGTTCGGGGAAGCTTTGGAGTCGCAGCAATTGGAGGGGCAAGCAGCAGCAGCAGGGCAGGTGGTGAGAGAAATGAGATTATAGGAGGGAAAGTGAAGCTCCCAGGAAGATGTACCCATCTGGGGTTGGATTAGATTATGTTCAGTGAAGGAGAAAGCTAACATGCTTAATTGTTGTCCAGTCATTTCAGTTGTGACTCCATTTGGGGTTTTCTTGGCAGACATACTGGAGTGGTTGTCATTTTTTTCTTCTGCTCATTTGACAGATGGGGAAACTGAGGCAAACAGGTGAAACAGGACTTGCCCAGGGTCACACAGCCAGGAACTATCTGAGAGGCCCATTTGAACTCAAGTCTTCTGGACTTCAGACCCAGCACGATATATACTGTACTACCTACCTGCCTCAACATACCTAATTAAGAATCTTCTAAAGACCCAGTTTGTATCTGAACAGAGTCTGAATGGTCTTAGGAGGACAAGTTACTGGATTGTCTCCTCATTAGATGTAATTCCCTTTTCTGTGTGGGAATAAGCTGCCTGCCCTATACCTGCTTTGGGTCATATATTCTGAGCCAGAGGCTTCAAACACGCTTTCTGCAAATGTGGTGGGAACTAAGTAAAATGTAATTGGGAAATATTTAGCAAAATAAATAAAAATACAATAAATCAAAGATCATATTACATTTTAAAACTAAGATAATACACAGTTGGAGGCCGGCCCGGGGATTGGGACGCTGGAGATCTGCACTTGCTGGCTCAGGAAGAAATCTCATCAGCAGTTTTCATTTGATCCTTCTGAGGAATTTGCTTTTGTTTAGTTTAGGGACTGGTGGGATGGGGCTGAGGTGACTCGCGGATCTGTCTGTCCTTCCAATTGCAAGGGATTGTGGACAGGGAAGACGGATACGGAGGAGTAGCTCAGGAGGTCACTCTGGGCAGGAGCAGTGTCTGGAGGCAGCAAATCTAGTGTGTATAGAAACCCACTGAGGAAAGGTCTGTGAAGAGCAGTTATTATGGAAGGGGGAGAGGAGCTGCAGGGATGAGATCTCTAGTGCTGGCCTTTGGGGACTTGAGGCATATCTGGACAGACCCTGCTTTGTCGAACCCATAAAGAAGGCAGATCCTCCCTCTTCCTTTTTCTTTTTTCTTTCTTTTTTTTTTCTTTTTTGCTTTTTGCTGAGGCAGTTGGGGTTAAGTGACTTGCCCAGAGTCACACAGCTAGGGAATTTCCTCTTCCTTTTTCTTCTCTCCTTCCTCTGAATCCTCTTGGACTTCTCCACCATGCCTTCCCCCTCAAACCCATTTCCTATTTTCCATCCTTATTTGGCATCCTCATTAGTTTGTAAGTTCTTCAAGGGTAGGGCCTATCTCTGAAACTTGGCACATAGTAGGTGCTTAATAAATCTTTATTGTAACTGACAGTTACCAATCTACTTACTTATCTTTTAAGCTTTTATTTTCTTTTGATAAATTTGGTTAACCATTGCATTGCTACCTATGTGTGTCATTGCATAAATGCTTCAGGGAGAAACAATCAGAATTAAGAAAATTGGATTTTACAGCTGTGGAATATTTTGCCAGGACAGTTTGTCATCTGGGGGCTCAGAGCTATAGCAATTGAATTATTATTATTTTTTTGAGAACAAGTGGTTTCATATATTTGTGAATATACACAATTTATACAATATACACACACAATGTGAATATACACTAATTTATAAAAACACATAGAATAAAGAGAAAGCACTTTGATAGAAATTTGACCTTAATATGTCACCGCAAATATCAAATTAAAGTACAAATGGATACGTGAATTAGATGTAAAAGGGGGTTCAATAACAAATTAGAGAAACAAGGAGCAAATTACTTTTCATATCTGTATTTAAGGGAAGAGGTTATAAAAGAACAAGCAACAGAGAAAACCACAGAAAATAAAATGGATTAATTCTACTTCTATAAAATTGAAGTGTTTTGGGGCAAACAGGTCAAATACAATTAAAACCAGAAGGTAAACTCTTAATTGAGGAAAAACATCTTTATAGCAAAGTTCTCTGAGAACTGGTACATATGCAACACGTGGAAGAAACTGATTACAGTTAATTGAATTATTTTTTAATAATTATTAGACAGCTTCCAAGAGCAGAGAGAGGACTTTTTCTTGAACCTTTCTCTCTAGGAAAATGAGTCAATATTTAGGCTGGAAGAAGTCTTTAGTAGCTGGTTATCACCATTTTTCTCCTCATCATTGGTTTGAAAGGAATCCCCCTCCTCAGAAGGAAGGAGCTGAGGGAGTCTTGGGAGAGAGTATCCTGGCCCACTTAAAGGTAGGAACCATGAGGAGGAGTGACAGCTCTGATAACCCTGTTAGCCAGCACAATCTCATAGCACATAATCACTATTCCACTGGGAGATTAGGATCATAGGACTTAGAGATGAAAGACCCCTTCTCAAATCACTGAGTCCCACCCTCAGAATGGGAACCTGAAATCCCAGAGAAGGGAAGGGCCGTACCTAAAGCACACAGCTACTAAATAGAAGCCTTGGGATTTCAACTTCTCTCTTTTGACCCGAAACTCAGCACACTGATCTTTTCTGTTATAGAAGAAAGGGTCTGCTTAGGTTGGGTCCTTTGATCTTCCATTCTAAGACCCAGCAATGGGACTGATTGGTCTGGCAGCTCCCCCATCCTCAGCCCTCTCTCCTATGAACCATTTCTAAATGTGAGGAGCCAGCATTGCCCCTGTCTATTCTGTTTCCTGTTCCTAGAACATCTTCCTCCACTTTTCCCCTTCTGTATGTTCCCTTAGCCATCATGGGATAACTCCAATGTTTACTTCCTTCAGAAAGCCTTCCTAGATTGAAATGACCTTTCCAGAAATGGACTTCATGCCTTCATGCTTGCTCTTAGCAACAGCTCTGCCTTTAACTAGAGGGAAGTCCCTTCCCGATCGGTGGCTCTCCATGTCCTGCTTATGTGTAAGCCCTACCTGGTTATGTGTGCTGGTGATTAATCCCCCACTGGAGTGTAAGCTCTCAGAGGGCAGGGCCTGTGTCTTATCTCATTTCTCTTTCCCAGGACAGAATTCAGAGCTCTACAAACTCTTGCTTGAATTTCAGGAGTGGATCCAGACTCTGCCCCTAATCTACTATTTGACCTTTAGCAAATTAATTTCCCCCTCTGGCCTCCATAAAATGATGAGTGTAACCATCTGGCTGTTGAGCCTCCGATATGTTATGATTCTCTGAAGGAATGAATGAAGGGAAGAAAAGACGTGGTCAGCTTATTGGTGAGAACACCAGATTTAGCACTGGTGTTCCTGGATTTGAACCACTTATTGGTTGTATGATTTTGAGCAAGTCCCAGAACTGGGCTTCAATGCCCTCCTCACTGGTATAATATAAGGTTGGGACTAGATGGTCCCAAAGGTTCCCAAATGAATGAAGCGCTCAATGCCAGGGGTTCCAACTTCAGCATTTCCCCCTCTCCACATTCAAATCCTGTTCTTCTGTAGACCTTACTAGAAAGTATGAAGAAGATAATGGATGAGTTGATATGTGACCCAAATGGGCAACCAGGAGAATGAGGGGTCTGGAGACCATGTCCTACAAAAACTCATTGAAAGAAATGGGGATAAAAAGATGTGTGTGTGTGTGGGGGGGCTGGATAGGGCTGTCCATTACAAAGGGCTTTAATTTCTTCTATGATGGTACGCAATGGAAAGAATCTTGATTTCTGAATTTTCTTGGGAAGACATAGGGGGAAATCTGAACTCTTCCATTTCTATCTCTGTGTCATTGAGATAGTCATCTGACTTCTGGGTCTCAGTTTCTTCATTTGTCACATGGGAAGTTTGTACCAGATGGTCTCAGAAGTCACTCCCAGCTCTGAATATCTGTGATCTCAAATTGCAGAGAAGGACATTTCAGTTTAATGCAAAAGAAAATTTCCTCGAATTTTGTGTTGTTTTGAGGCAGTAGGTTCCTCTTCCATGTTCCTCCCTTCCTCCCCTAATATACTACTCAGGTCATTAAGCAGAGGCCAGAGGACCACTTGTTGGGTGTGTTACAAGAAGGATTCTTGTCCAGATGCTCGTGGGCCTCCATGGCTACTCGGACTTCTTCAAGCTCTGAGTCTCAGTCATTGATTTCACGGATGCCCTTGGCGGTCCCAAGGTTGGACTCCCTTCAGAGCCACGGGAGACCACCAGCCCTCGGCTAATTGGGGAATTGGTTGCTAACCGTCCGGAAATCACCCATTTTCCATCCATTACCATGTGGCTCTCACCCCCCGTCCCCTGATGGGGGACTCTGGGTGGGAAATTACAGCCTTGTGATGGCAACCACTGATTAGGGTTTGTAGTTAATGATTAGGTCTTTGCCAACCACCCGCAGTGCACCCAGACTGCTTATTAACTGCCAATTTGGTTGGGATATTGGTTAACTAGAACCCAGAGCCACAAAGGCCTCCCTATTCATTACTGATTGAGAGCAGGGCAGTGCAGGCAGGCAGGAAGGGAGGCCTGGGCCTAAGCCAGAGGGCACTGGGCCCCAAAAGCTGGCAGAAAGGCTGACTATGGCTGCTGTGAAAATACGTGTGTGTACAAAGGTGATTTGCTCTGGGAGGAAGGTATTCCTTTCGAGGGCAAAAGGGCTGGTCTGATTTCACCCCGGATTAAGTCACCAGAGATGATATATTAATTAAATCCGACCCCCCTTCCCGGCCTAGAAAGCAATTTGTCTGTAAATGCTACTGTTAGAATTACCTTGAAGGTGCCTTGGATTGCTTTGATAACATAGCATGGGAGCCCTTCCTTCTAGACCATACCCACTGCCTTTATGCTTTCTGACAAGGTGCTCAGGACCCTTAAAAATCATCACTTTTCCTGATATTTGTATTACTCTTATTAGCCCTGGAGGAGCATGGGCAATGCAAAATGCAAATGAAAAGCATTATACCATTTACAAAGAACTTCTGTTAACAAGTCACTTGATAGCCTATAAAAGAGGCAAGAAACTGTCCCATTGACAAGTATTTTTCAGATTGCAAAGCTCTTTATAGTTTGTAGAGCTGATCTTTTGGAAGTGTTTTCCAGGTTTTAGAAGACTTTAGAATTTTATACTTTGCACAAATTTACTTTGTAAATTCTAATACAAAGTACTCCATAATTTGCAAAGCACTCCACAGTGTGCAAAGGCCTTTCCAAGCATTCTCCTGTTTGGTTGTTCCAGAGGGCAGGCCAGGAATGATCCCCTTTTGACAGGTGAAATTGTCAAATGTGAGGGTCGGGAGGGGCCAAAGAACATAAAAAGAGCTGGGAGTTGGGGGAGACTTTAGTGCATAGGATGAGGAAATTCAGAGTTGAGAAGAGAGAAATCAGAGCTGGGAAGTAACTGATGGTAGAATTAGAGAACCTTTCCTGATTCTCCCTCCTGTTATCCCAACTGTGAGAAAACTCCTCCCTAAAATTACTGTCCATCTACTCTAATTGTTTCAGGTGTGTACAATGTTATTTGTGTGCTATTTTTCCCCAGTGGACTTCCAAGTCCTTGAAAATAAGGTCTGATGGCTCTCTTTAACAATGAGATGATTCAATTGTTCAGTGATGAAGAGAGACATCCATCCACACCCAGAGAGAGGACTGTGGGAACTGAGTGTGGCCCACAACATAGCATTTTTACTCTTTTTGTTGTTGTTTACTTGCATTTTATTTTGCTTCTTTTTTTTCTTGTGCACCATGGTAATTGTATAAATCTGTATGCATATATTGGATTTAACATATATTACTACCATGTTTAACATATATTGGGCTAGACTTTAGGGGAGGGCTTGGGGGAAAAGGGGAGAAATTGGAACAAGGATTTTGCAAGGGCTAATGTTGAAGAATTGTCCACTGTTTTGAAAAATAAAAAGCTTTAATTTTAAAAAAGAGGAAAAAAATGGTACGATCTGTCTTTGCCTTTCTTTGCATTTCCAGGACTTCATATAATTAATAAATGCTTACTGATTGATTGATCTTCTGGATCTGTGACTCAAAGGTCCCTTGGAGGATCCTCAGAGGAGGAAAATCAGAAGGACATTAAATCTATCCCAAGTGAGAGTCATTTGAAGGAACTGGAGATGATTAGCCTGGAAAAGAGAGGTGAGTGAATGAAAACATTTATGATGTTCCAGGCACTGTGCTAAGTCGTGGGGATATGAAAATTAAAAAAAAATTAAAAGAGATAGAATATGATATGGGGGGAATGCTGAAAGAGATTATTCTGGGTTGACCAAAGGAGGAAGAAGGAAGGAAGGTCAGCCATATGAGAGACAGCCTATGTGATGGCAGGATGTACAGATGAAACATGGTCAGTGTCTAGGACCAGCCAGTACGTCTCCCACGCTACATTGACGCGCTTAGCCAAAATCAGCTCTTAGGGTTCTAGAGTGGGCTCTCCAAAAATGGATGGGTGTCTTCCCTAGAAACTAGTCCCTGCATGCAAGAACATCCAGATATGCAGGTACAGATCTCAGATCCAGGAGGTAGAGGGTGTATATCACTAGTCCCTGGAGGAGAAACAGGGGAGAGAAATGGGACAAGATGCCTGGATGAGTGTTTGAATGTGATGTTTAGCCTGGGAAGAGAAGGAGCAGTGCACAGGGGTGAAAGACATCTAGAATCTAAAGGGTTGACAAGGAAAAGAAGGATGGCTCCATTTGGTTCCAGAGGACTAGGAACATGGGGAAGGGGGGTTGGGTGGAGTGTCAAAGTGGCAGTCAGTCAGTTAGAATTCATTAAGTGCCTACTATGTTCCAGGCACCATCTGTCTGTCTGTCTATTGATATTTATTTATTTATAGTCACAGATAGATAGATTATATGGAGATAGATAAATAGGTGTGTGTGTATATATATGTGTGTGTGTGTGTGTGTGTATAGAAAGAGAGAGAAAGAGAAAGCAAGAGAGTAAGAGACAGAGGGAGAGAGAGACAGAGAGACAGAGAAAGACAGAGACAGAGACAGATATATATATATATATATATATATATATATATATATATATATATATA
>JAJPUD010004192.1:56675-83313 GCA_023553655.1 Myrmecobius fasciatus
GAGAGAGAGAGAGAGAGAGAGAGAGAGAGAGGGAGAGAGAGAAGACAGAGGCACAGAGAGAAGATAGAGAGACACAGAGAGAGAGAGAGACTGATGAGACAGAAAGAGAGAAAAAAACAGACAGACAAAGAGAGAAAGAGAAAACAAAGACAGAAAGAGAGAGAGAAAGAGAGAGGGAGAGAGAGAAAGAGAGAGAGAGAGAGAGAGAGAGAGAGAGAGAGAGAGAGAGAGAGAGAGAGAGAGACTGAGGAGAAGTCTAAACAACTCCCTCACAACCATATACCATGTCAGATTTGTGAACTGTTTCTGAGACATTTCATCTAATTTCTCCTTCTGACCTGGTGGTCTGCGGAACACACCTTTGCATAATACTATCTGTTCTTTCAGAGCAGATGGATTCTCTAAGTGCACAAGCTCAAATGTCCCCAGATATACACAATGAATAGCAAATTACTTCTTGCTGGGGAGGAAACAGCAGTTGGAGTCCAGATCAGGAGAGTCCTTCCAGAGAACCCAGGGCTTAATGTGACCTTTGGAAAACACTGAGTACTCCAAGAACTGAGTACTCTCCAAGGAGGGATACTCTAGTGGAGAATTACTACAGGAATTGTGAATGGAGCAATAAAAAAAATAAAAACTCCCTTTCCAGAAGCAGATTTGGGATGGTTTCAGAGTAGAGAGCGGCGGAGTCGAGGCAGAGGTGTGGAAGTGTGAGCTCGAGGCTACCTTGGCACGGGTGTCTAGAGAATGATGTGAAACATGGCTGGAACATTTAGCCCGAGACAAGAAGCGATGGGGTCCTGAAATGAGGATGACAACCATGTGAGTGGAGAGAAGGGAGCAGACCCAAGAGATAGGGAAAGAAAACCAGTCTGATTCACAACTGACCCAATATGGAGGCTGGGATGAGGGAGAAAGAAAGTCTCTGAGATGGTTCATCTGGGCAGCAAGAAAGATGGCGGTGTCTTTTATAGAAATAGGGGAGTTGAAGAGATATAAGATAAGAGTTGAACCCATGGGAACCGATGAGATCAGCAAAGGAGAGAGGAGAGAGAGGGTCTAGGATGGTTTGGGGGATATTCATGCTCAGGGGTAGGAGATGGGTGAAGATCCAGTAAAAGGACATGGAGGGGCAGTCAGAGAGGCAGGAAAACTGGGAAGAAGCAGGACCTTGAAAGTTCAGAGGGGAGGGGGTATCCAGGAAGAGAGGATGGTCAATAGTATCAAAGGGGAGAGGTCAAGGAAGATGAGAACTGAGAAAAGGTCACTGGACAATTAAGAAATTGTTGGTAACTCAACTAGACAAATTATAGAAGGATGAGAGAGGAGGAAGTGGAGGTGGCCAGTGTGGTCAGCTTTCTTCCAGGTGGTCCTAGAAAAGGAGATACAGCTTGAAGAGAAGTCAGGGTCTAGTGAAGATCATTTCTTTTAGGAATAGGGGGAACATGGGCCAGGAGTCAGGAGCCTAGAAAGGAGGAATGATTGAGGGAAGATGGAAGGAAATGGCCTGGAGGATAGAAGAAAAGGATTGTAAGCTACTTTGAGGACAGAGATGGGTCCCTTTTGGTTTTGTATCCCCAGGATCTAAGACAGGGTTTGGTACTGAATAAAGAGATGCTTTTTGTATGTTGTCCCTGGCGATCATTAAGAACAAATCAGATAATGCATGTAGAGTGCTTTGTAAACTTTAAAGTGTTATATAAATGTGAGCTATTGCACAAGAAGAATGATGTCAGCAGAGAGGATCATGGGAAACAATAGCCAGCAATAAAACCAAGGAACTCTGAGATCTTTACACAAATGCAGAAAGAGTGGAGAATGAGAAGGGTCAATTATAGGCTAGGGCACAAGGCGTTCAAATCCTGTGTCTCATGCTTTCTACCTCGTGAAATTTTCTTTCTCTGTTCCTTTCGAATTGGGCAGGGAAGCTTGGCGGAGTCTCTGTGAACTTCAAGATTACACATCTTCTTTTTAATATATCTGTAGTCTCCTGCAACAGGATGTGAGCTCCTTGAAGTCAATCACAGTTTCTTTTTTATCTTTTTAATGCTAATGTATTTTACTGTAGTTGGTACACAGTAGGTGCTAATAAGTGCTTGTGGATTAAGTAAATTGCCTAGGTCACATCAGGGGTGAGTGGTAAAGCTTGGATTTTTCACTCACACTCAAGGACTATATCATGCTACCTTCCCATATCCCATTCTAGCTTTTATGATTTCCCTGACTCTTCTTTTCTTCAGGGAAAGAGAACAAACATTTATTAAGCTCCAACTAAGCACTTTACAAATATTATTTCACTTGCTGAATGAATATTTCCAGTTCATTCAAATAATAATTAGTAATAATAGCTAACTATATATATGTCATATATATATGATATATACAGTCATATATATGACTTTCCAAAGCATTTTATCATTGTCCAAATGTAGACTAGCCATTTCCTTTTATAAAAGATGATTAACCAAATTGCAAGAGGGAAGGAACAGGGCCCAGAAATCATTTCTTTTTTGTTGTTTGTTTGTTTTTTTCAGAAATAATTTCATATAAACTCTAGGGTAACATGTACATATATACATATCTATAAATGTCCACACAAACATATATATATATATATAAGCTTTACATATATATATATATAAAGCTTTTATAATAAGTCATTCAACTGACTTAGAATATGGATTCTATTTAATTGCATTTAGGAGGTGAGTTGGGATAGAGTATGATCTGTACTGTAAAGACTTTATGCCTTGGAGTGATAAAGTATAATATTACTCACAAATGAGTTACCATTGATCAGCTTGTTTTAATAACCTGGACTTGATTTTGACAGCTTTTAAAATCTCATGTTTAACGATTATTTATTCTCTCTAATGTATTGCATAGAAACATATGTATCTCCTTGTATTTTGCATCTCCTGCTGAAGTTAGTTTCAGATTTTGCCAAGATCATGGTGCAATAAAACAATGAATTTTTGTGAGTTTTGTCGGTGAAAAAAAATTAGCTAGTATTCATATAACGCCGACTAAGCCAGACCCAGGGAAGCGAGGTGATGCATTGGATAGATTGCCTGGCCTGGAGTCAGGAAGGCTTATTTCTCCAACTTCAAATCTGGCTTCAGATACTTATTAGCTGTATGGCCCTGAGCAAGTCACTTCACCCTGTTTGCCTCAGTTTCCCCATCTGTAAAATGAGCTGGAGATGAAATGACAAGCCATTCCAGTAAGCCCCAAATGTGGTCAGGAAGAGAAATATAAATACTATCTCATTTGATCCTTATGGCAATCTTGGGGGAAGGTGCTGTTATTACCTCCATTTCACAGTTGAGGAAACTGAGGTAAACAGAGATTAAGTGGCTTGCCCAAGATCACACAGCTAGTAAGTTCTGAGGCAGCATTGGAACTCTTGTTTTCTTGACACTAGGTTAAGGGCCTTGACAGTTCTGGTTGCCTCCTCTGGACACATTCTAGCTTATCAATAACCTTTCTAGCACAAGTCACTGAACAAATCATCCTTGATTGTGGTCTAGACTAGGACTAAGAACAGAAGGACCCTCTCCCTCCTTATTCTTAAAAGATGGACTTCCCAACGGAGACCGAGAAAGCCCAGGTTTCTCAGTTGCCACATCACAGTAAGGTCAATGCAACCTCTTCCCAGATGCTGGAATCAATTTCCCAGAGCAGCTCCAGCCAAGTCACCATTGATCCTCCCACCACCGGTTATTGCTGATCACCCATAAATCTCCAGAAGGTCACAGCACAAGCTGGACAAGGCGGGCACACCCTGTGCAATTCACGCCAGAACTGGAAAATAGGAGGCGAGAGAGAATGCAAATCCTGTCCAAGGAAAACAGTCAGATTCATCTGGCTAATAACTCAGTAGACGCCGACTGACTCCCCAAGGAAAGATCCAGGCCCTCTAAAAAGCCTTAAGATTTGAAGGTGTCAGGCGCCAAGGAGGAGGGATTACAGGGATACGGGGCCCCAGCACCCAGGTACACTTGGAGCGTCAAGGATGAAAGTGCAATCCAGAGGTCTGGCCCGGGCAGATACCCAGCTCCAACACCGGAGCTACTCCTGGCTCTGGGGAAAGATGGGAAAAGCTGGGGAGTGTCCGCCTCAGGTCTTGCTGGATAAGGATTATTGGAAGGAATCGGAGATGTTGAACTTGGCGACTTCCAGTATGTGTGGGGATTGAGAGACGGTTTCATTGGGTCTCAGAAAGCAGTTGTCAGACCCCCCGGGGAAGCCCCCGAGAGGCAGCTTAAGGTATAATATAAGGAAGGACTTTCCGGAATAAGGAGTTGTCCCCAAGCCGGGGGCGGCTTTCGGCTCTCACAGGCCCCCCCTCACCAGAGGGCTCCCTCTAAGAAGGGGGGATTGTCTCCTTTGGGGTGTGCTGCAGACAAGATTGTTCTTCACTTATGGGTTTAGGCTAGAGTCCTTATGAGGCTCCTTCAAGCTCAAATTTCTAGGGTTCCCAGGACAAGCCAGCTGTCTCATCATGGACAGGTCACACTACCATGGACAGAGCAATCATATGGAAGCGTGACCCTGTCCCAAACCTTGTTGGATGGGCAGATACCTTAATAATGTGATATTAGCGGTAGCTGGAAACTCCTCTTCTCACCTCTGGCCTCTCCTTCCCAAAAAACCCCAAACACCCTAAACTTAAAATATCCTCCCATAAGCTGAAACACAACGGCTGAAGTTATTCCATTAGGTATTCATTCCTTTAGCATTGAGTGCTGTGCCTTTCTTGCACCTTTTTTCCCCTTTATTAAAGTTTTTTTTTTATTTTTCAAAACATATGTGTGGGCAATTCTTCAACATTAATCCTTGCAAAACCTGGTGATCCAATTTTTCCCTCCTTCCCCCTAGATGGCAAGTAGTCTAATATATGTTAAACATGGGAAAATATATGTTAAATCCAATATATGCATACATAGTTATACAATTATCTTGCGGCACAAGAAAAATCAAATCAAACCAGTAAAAGAGAGAAACAAAATAAAATGCCAGCAAAGAACAACAGAAAGAGTGAAAATGCTATGTTGTGATCCACACTCAGTTCCCAGAATTCTCTCTCTTTTCAGAGAGATGATCTGATCTGATGGGTTTCTTTTCATCACTGAACAATTGGAACTGGTTTGAATCATCTCACTGTTGAAAAGTCACGTCCATCAGAATTGATCATCGTATAGTCTTGTTGTTGCTGTGTATAATGATCCCTTGGTTCTGCTCACTTCCCTCAGCATCAGTTCATGCAAGTCTCTCCAGGCCTCTCTGAAATCGTCCTGCTGGTCGTTTCTTACAGAGCAATAATATTTCATAACATTCATATTCAGCCATTCTCCAATTGATTCCTTTCTTGCATCTTAATGGATTCAAGGTCTTCTCTAGCCCAATCTTTGGGCTAGAGAAGACCTTGAAGATCATCTTCTCAACCCCTTGTCCTTCTTCTACAGGAGGAGAAACTGAGACCCAGAGAGGTATGCCATAAGCGTGCAGAATGAGAGATTGTTCCCTATGGCTTGTCCAGTTTTCGGGGCCATGTGCATGATTTCTGTTTTCTCCAAGAAGCCAGGACCTGCCCTTCTCTTTTTAGGAGGCTTGGTTCCTGACCTCTCAAACTTGTTGACTAGGAAATGCCAGTCATTTAGGACTCTGATTTTGGCTGAGCGTCTGTGGCATATAGGGTGACCAGGGGATTTCCTCATCAAAACGATGAGCATATAGGGACGTGAACCTCCATTTGAGCCTGTGATCAATTGTTCCTACTGGTGTCTTTGGAAGAATAGGTCTCAGTGACTGGACAGGAATTAGAGAAATGGACTGCCTTGTGCCAGATGATAAGAGGAAGCCCTCACTTTCAGGCCTTGTTCTTCCCCAACCTCTATTTCTGAAGACAGATCAGAGCCTTGCCAACAAGATCAACTAATGGTTGCCTTGGGGACATGAGAACTCTTCCTGGGCCCTTGCCAAGAGAAGAGAAATATGGAGCCAGTCTCAGAGAGATAGTGTCCCAATTCTTCATCCTGAGAGATGGCAACTTGGAGAGGGGATCTCCATGGCCTGGGCGGTAGTATTCCTTGAAACCCAACCTTCTGCCAGTCAGGGGGACACCTGCTAGGGGTGGGACATATAGTCCCGCAATGTTATGGATTGGCCAGTCTAGTGATCCCAAGGGTGTTTCCCTATGGGGGAATCCAAACTACAAAATGATGCTCTGAGTCTCTAGATCCTTGGGACTATGGGGGGAAAGAAGGGTTTACTGGAGAGGGAAGAGAAACGCAGAGATTTTTAAATACGCCACTGTGAGTTCTTTATGTTTTCCGAATGTTTTATGCCTTATTCTCCTCGAACACCCATTTCAGAGCCTCGAAAAAGAGATCAAAGCAAAAATTTTCCTGGACCACAGACTGTAGTACTTGTTAAAGTGAGCACCAGTACACGAACTGGGATTCTTACCTGCGGGTCTAAACAGGAGTCACGTTCTGAAATTTCTCCACGGCATCTCTGAGTGGGGGCAACAGAGACCCCAAAGGGGCTTGCCTCAATCTTGGACTCAATTTGTGAAAGCCCAGAGCTTGGGGGAAAGGGCTGTGGATCACATGTGAAAAAAAAGTTCTTAACTACTTGAGCAATCCCAAAGCAGATTGAACAGCTTCCAGAAGTGATGGGACCTTCCTCATTGAAGGTCTGGGTACCCAATTTTTGGGTTATGTTTAATGTTTTTAGAATGAATGATCGACCAATTATTTGTGTCAGGAACTAGGATGGGGCAGAAAGGAGCAAGGACAAGAATGAGATTGGTCCTGCCCTCAAGGAACTTCTAATCTGATTAGAGAAGAAAGTTCTTATGAAGGTGTAATCAGAACTAGAGAAAGGACTTTGGGTTTGAGGAGCCCGTGGGAAGGGCTGTACCTGAGCAAGGGTAGCATTGATTGGATATCTGTTCCCATATTAAGAGGCAAATAGGTGGCACAGTAGATAGAGCACCAGCCCTGAAGTCAGGAGGACCTGAGTTCAAATCTCAGACCCTTAACATTCCCTAGCTGTGTGACCCTGGGCAAGTCACTTAACCTCAATTGCCTCAGAAAAAAAAAAGAGGGGGACCACCTGAAGGGATGGGCAGGGCAGATGACCAGGTGCCCCGGCTAGATCAGCTCTGGTGTCCTGGAGGATGGTTAGTAAGATGGAATAGGAGGCTTGATCTGGGGCTCAACACTCACCCGTCAGAGGAGCCCCCTACAAAAGCTCAGGCCCAGGACAGCTACTAATCCACAGGCTGCATTTGAATCTGTGTTGTTCCCGTCTCTAGGATCAGTGTTCTCTCCGCTGGGTCACTTTCAGAACTTCTCTAACAGGAATATTGTGAAGAAAAGGACACAGTGAAGAGGATGATGGGCTAGGAATAAGGAAGACCTTCCAGCCTCTCGAGTTTCCTAGCTGTGAAACTGCAGGCAAGGAACTTAATTTTTCTGAGTTTCAGGTTCCTCCCAGGGATTAGATTAGGTCTGAGATGGGCCCCTCTCCCAGGGGGAGAGGAGTAGTGGGGACGAGGTGTGTCCCACCTGAATCGAGGCTTGGAAGTAGAAGGGCTTCTGCTCAAGACCCCTGGGACTCTCCCAGGTGAGTCACCAGCAGGATAGAGGGGGGATTAGCTTGCCAGGACCACCTCCACCACAGGTAAGAGGAAGAGGGGAGTTGGGGAAACTGAGGAGACACCCAGCTGAGTCTTTAAAGCCTCTTGTCAGCAGGGATCCCAGGCTGAGAGGCCCAGGCCAGAAACCCATCAAGCTGCTTCCCGAATGCCCCCCTCCCTCATCCTGCCCGATCTCTCAGGCCTTTTCTCCTCTGCTCCTTCCCAACATCAGCCGAATCCGATGGGGTCTTATTCTCCTGCTAGTTTAGGGGAGCTCTGGGAAGACGGGGATGGTGCCTTAACTAACTTTTCTTGAACTGAGCACCAGGCTCAGCACATAGTAGGAGCTTCCTAGTGTTTATTGACCCAATTTGGAGGCAAGAGAGCTGACTTCTGGTCCTGGCCCTGCCCCTAGGTTAATAATGTTATTAAACATCTGTTTAATGAGATGATAGAAGAGAAATAGCCCTGGAAGGTCTCTGGCCAGTCATTTAGCCCAAACCCTTCAGCTTTTAAATGGGGAAACTGAGGCACAGGGAACCAAATCCACCTGGACAAGGTAACAAGAGGCAGTGTCACGTCCTCTGACTCCAAATAAAGCCTGGTTTCCGCTGCCCACTTTCTGATCATAATGGAGCCACAAGGGAAGGAGCCCCCAGGTCCTACCAGGGAAGGCCCGGCTAGCTCCAGGTACTATGGTGAGCACTGGTAGTACAAAGACAAAAATGGACCAGGCCCTCCCTTCAGGGAGCTTAGAGTCCATCAGGAAAAGCAACAAAAGTGCAGCTCTAAGTAAATATAAAATAGATGTATGTATTTAACCCAAGGGAAGGGAATGGGAAAGGAACAAACATTTATTAAGTGCCTGTTTTATGGGCCAGGAAAGACTCATGTGATCAAAGCAATGGGAGGGAGGGCCCTACCATAGGATTAGGGGGGTGTACCAAGAAAGCTCTCCTGTTGGTGACGATCCTTGAGCTGAGCTCTGGAGGGAACTGGGGATTCCAAGAGGAGGTGAAAACAAATCCATTTCTGGCATGAAGGATAGTCTGAGCAAAGGTATGGAGGCTAGAAATCAGACATCATAAGGGGAAGCTGGGTGGTGCAGTGGATAGAGCCCCAGCCCTGAAGTCAGGAGGACCCGAGTTCAAATCTAACCTCAGACACTTAACACTTCCTGGCTGTGTGACCCTGGGCAAGTCACCTAACCCCAATTGCCTCAAGGAAAAAAAATCCAACATCATATGGAAAGAATGTGGTAAGTAAATGCAGCTAGGCCAGTTTTTCTGGCCCCAAAACTGCACAGAGGGGGAGTAATACATAATAATCTGGGGACGGGACTTGGAGGTGAGCTACATGGGGGTCTAATTGCCCAAAAAAGGAGTTTGTATTTGACTGGGGGTGGAAGGATTTTCCATCTGGGGGATTGGATGGTCCAACTTGTGGCTCAAAAATATTGAGGAAGGGGGTTTGGAAGGGGCAGGGGCTGAGCGGAGGGACAGAGCCTTCTGTGGGAGGACCATTTCGGCAACAATCCAAAGGGGATGGGACGAGGGACTGACTGGGTGTCCCCGGTATATGCAAGAGAATCAGTAAAAGATCATTCGGGAAGAGCCCTGGGTAGATGGGAGTGGGAAGTCAGTGAGAGGAAGGTGCCTTTCCCAGTCTCCCTCTCCCAGCCAGCTCCCTTCATTCCCCTGCTGATTATTCATCCTATAAACAGCTTGTAGGTCTATTGTTAACTCCCTCATTCGACTTCAAAATTTCTGAGGGTAGGAACTAGTGTTTGGCACATAGTAGGGACACAATAAATATTTTTTTGTCTAACTAATTGACTGACTGATTCCTCGGTTGGAAACCTGGGTGAAAGGACTATGGGAAACACCTGAAGGAACAAGAGGGTTGAGCCTGGGAGGGAACAAGGGCTCGTCTGGGAGCTGTAACTAAGAAATGCTTTGCCCCAGAGAGCTCTGAATCCAGACCCCCGGGACACACTAGCCCCGACCCAACAGAACTCAGTTCCTGGTTATCACAATAATTAGGTAAAATCACAAGCTAGCAACATGGGGGGAGGAAAAGGTTCCTCTCCCTCTGCGGCCCTCTCCTCCCTGGCACGGAAGCCCGGCAGCCTCTCCGGGAGGGCCCTGGAATCGGGACCCCAGACTTTCCGTTCCTCAGCCGGCGGCCCTGATTTTTCACCCTGGGCATGGCTTGGGCTCCCTGTCCTGGTGGCAAAGGCCCCGTTTTGTGGCCCCGCCCCACTGGCACTTGGCAGAAGGATGGGACTTGGTCTCAGAGGGCAGAACAAGGGGCAGACTCGTGGGGTGGGAGGAGAGTTACCGGCAAAAGCATTCCGAGCTCAGATGAAGAAAGCTTTTTCTTAGAAAACCAGGGCTGTTCCAACATGTAACGAGCGGGCCCTCGAGATGCCAGCGGAGGCTGCCTGCCCCATCCCCCCCTCTGAAGCTGCAGAGATTTCTGCCTTGGCCCGAAAATTGGACTTGATCCCATGGACGTCGCTTCTGGCTCAGAGCCCCTGAGACGGGCAGGAGTGGGGGGGAGCTCCTCCCTGCCCCCACTCTCACGAGCCTTTCAGCTTGGCCTACTCTAACGTCCAGACTGGCCGGTCAAGGGAGCCAAGTTCTCCACCTGCCAACCCGAGGGGTGTCCATGGGGCCCTAGATGGACAGAGCTGGCACGTGGGGACAAGCCAGTTACTTCTTCGGAGGAGGAGGAGAAAGCACTGGGGGCGGGGGCAGGGCTGGGGAGGAGACCATGGCCCCTGGACGCCAGGCCCCCCTCGGAACCAGGGTCTCGGGCCTAGCCTCTCAGGCAACGGGGAAGGCGGCCACATTCTCTGGGCACCAGCCCAAGCCGGGCTTTGAGAATGGGAGCCTTGCCCTATCAATCCCCACGCCGCAGGAATGCTCATCAACTTAATAACTTCCTGTGGGGGGAGGCTTTCAAGTCAGGCTGGCTGGCAGCGGGGAGGAAGAGGGGGGCCATGGCTAGGATGACGTCTCTTCCCGGCCATCCCCAATTAGAGGCAGCTCTGGGAGCCCTGGGAAAGACCCTCTGATGAGATGGTTACCATTACTCATTAGTAATAACAACCAGCATTTATGTAGCACCTACTGTGTGCCAGATTCTGTGCTAAGTGCTTTATTTTCTTCCTATCCTATGAATATCCTAGTCACAACTCTGGAGGTAGAGGCTGTTGTTATCCCATTTTATAGATAAAGAAACTGAGCTAGGGCTGGGAAGAAGACCAAGGCTAGAGGAGGGGACCCCAGACCCTTCCTCTCTGCTCCCACTCCATCACCCATGATCTGGGACAGACCAAAGGGCACTGCTCATCCAGGAGCCAAAGATCCAAATACTGACTCTCCTAACCCCCATTTCCTTGGCTTTCTCCAAGACAGTGGAAATCCCACTTTCAGCAGGAGATCCCCCCCTCTTTGTGTCTGGACCCCTCCCTCCAAGACAACTGGGGCTACACAGACTCCCCCTTGGATGAAATTGGATAGAAAAAAGGGCGCCTTCATTTTCATTTAGCCCGCTTTAAAATTCAGCAGGTTTTTCAGTTACAAATGTGGCCCATCATGCTCTAGTCTGCCTTTCACTAGGCTCCCAGATACGGTGTCCCTTCCTGAAGCTGGGCTCCCCCTCGCTTTGCCACATCCGGAGCTTGGGCGCACAGAGTGGGCTGCACGTAGTCTCTGCCATTAGAAGGTCCTCTCCCTGAGGGCAGGAAATAGACTTTTTGCCTTCCTGAAAAATAAATAAATGCTCATGGACTAACCAGCTGGTGGTTAGATAACTTCGGGGGAGCCACGGTGACTCTCCGAGCCCCAAGGAAGAGTGGAATCCAAGGCCATAGTTGGGGGTCTGTTCCTGAGTTGCTGTGTGACCTCAGGCAAGTGAACTGAGTTCTCTGGGCTTCATCCACAAGCAGGGCCGGGTCGGACTCCCGACAAGCTGAGTTTCTGGGATCTCCAGGACTGGTCCCCCTACTTCCGTGCCTGGTGGTCCCTCTCAGCGCCCCGGGGAGACCTCTGTGTGGGAGTGAGTGTGACATGATGGAAAGGAACAGTCTTTGTTCTTCCTCTCACAGGAGGAAGAAGTAGGAAGTAGAGATGCTTTCTTCAGCTTTGAAAGAAGGAAAGTGATTATAGGGGAATTTCTGGGGCCCAGGGAGGCCACCCCAAGAGCCTGGCACGTGCCTCCCCACCCTCCCCCTAGTTAATTATCTTGCCAACACATGTAATTAGCAGGGTAATTAAATACTGTCCTCCCGCCCTGGGTGGCATCTGCCTCCCTTTCTGGGAAAAGTCTGGGAAGCAGCCCAGGGAGAGCGGGAGGAGATCTAGCAGCAAGAGAGACTGAGGCTAGACTTCAGGGGGACCAACTTCCTGGGGAGAAAGAAGCATAGGAGAATAGCTGAAGAGCAGTGATACGGGAGGAGGAAGAAGGCTGGAAGACTATTCTTCTGGCCAAGGGTCTGTGGGCCTCAGTTTCCCCATTTGTCAAGTGGGAGAATTGTTGTGGTAGAGTGGGAAACGAGTTGGACCTGGATTCAAATTCCATCTGTGCTGTTTATGGCCCATGGAGAAGTCACTTCACTGAGACTCAGTTTCCTCATTTGTAAAGGGGCAGGAGTGGCCCTTAAGGTCTCCCCCAGCTTTAAATCTTTTCTTTGACCCTACTGGGGTCCTTTCTATCAGCCTGAGCCACCCCCAAGGCAGACCCTGACCTTGCTTTTCTGTGTCCCCCAAAAAGAAAGAGCGGTCAGTATTTTCTCACCCAGGCCCCTCATTTCCCAGATGAGAAAGCAGAGGTTCCCAGAGGGTTCTCATTATCCCTACGGGAGGCAGAGAGGAAGTCATTAGCCCTACTTGATAATTGAGAGAAAGGAGCTCATCGAGGTGATGTCGAATGTAAGCTGCTTGGAGCTAGAGACAGTGTCGTTTTGTGTGGCTCATGGCCTGGCCTGTTCTATGTTTGTGGGTAAAATGATTGCAAAATCTCCCACCTCCGGGCCGTTGCCAAGCTGTCCTCCAGATGTGCCCTTTTCACCTTTACCTCCCAGAAGCTCTTCTAAATTCAGTTCAGGTGCCCCTTCTTTTTCTGATCCCCTTAGTTGGGAGTGTTCCCCAGCCCTCCTCAAAGGGCCTTGTCTTTGTCAGTGGTACATCCCGTTGGTAGAAGGGAAACTACTTGCAAGCAAGAACAAGGTTATTTTGAAAAATGTTAATTTTCGTGTCTCAGGACCCGGCATAAAAACCTGGGGCTTCTGGGTAGACCGGGACTTACCACATGATGGCATGGGGACAGTCCCAGGGATCCCAGCTCCACAGGCTGTTTGTCAGACCTGAGAGGAAGCGAAGAGGGACTGAATTCAATTCACTGGAGGCGCTTTCCAGATGCCGGCTAAGGGAACAAGTCTGAGAAGACCACAAAGCTGAGCTCTGGACTCAGTTCAGAAACATTTCCCTGTCGTGGCTATAGGGAGCCCTTCCTGTCTGACAGACTGCAGAGTGGCAGAGTGCTGGTGATGTGGACTGGCTATATAGAGTAAACTGAGGCAGGATAACCTAAGGGAAGAAATCCATCATTTTCCACCTTATCATTCCCAGGGTCAGGTGGCCTACATCCTTCCTAAGGGCTGCACAACATCACTGGGACCCACGGAAGTACCATTAGGAACAGAGTGAGCAGGGGTCGTGATGCTGCTCTCAGCTGACCTTCTGGAGGGGAGTATATGGCAAATGGGAGAAAGAAGTCACAGGCGGGAAAGAGGCTGTCCCAGAATCCCGTGGGCCAGGAGTGGTGGAATGATCACAGAGGCTTTCAGCCTGGGGTGCAATGTACCAATTTGCAGGCTTTTAAAAACATTTAGAAAAGGAAACAACGATTCCAAAGAGCTAGCTGGGCAGACTCCATTCATTCATCCATTCACTCATTCACTCAGAAGTTTGGGCTAGAGATTGTGAAACAGAGTGCAAGGTAGTGGAAGGTTCTTTAGATCTTCAGCATTAGGCTTTAGGTCTTACTACTAGTCATCTGACTAATGGGTAAGCCATTAGGCTCTATTTGACTCAGTTTCCTCATCTGTAAAGCATGCTGAAAGTTTTATCAGTTTGCCTTCTAGGTGTGTTAAGCAAATAATGGATCTGATTTTTTTTTTCAAAGACAAAAATTATAGTTTGAATAACAAGACCCAAAGAGGCAAATGATTCCATGTCAATGTGAGCAGCGGAGGCCTTGGGATCTGCATTTGGCCTGCAGAGTTTTGCACTTTTATCAGTGACTTGGTTGCACGCTTACCAGACTGTCTGGGAGGGAGCTGATGCTCCAACAAGATCTTGCCAGGCTAATCCATTGCTTGGATCTAATCACATAAAGTTGGATAGAGGAGAAATATAAAATTTTATTTACATTCAGGTTCAAAAATGTACTTCGACTTGCCAAGGACAACACGGAGGAGACATTTGAAAGAAAGTTTGTCTGAAGAGGACACAAACGGGGCTTGTTGTTGTTGCTGAGTCATTTTTCCCATCATGTCTGACTTTTCCTGACCCCATGTGGGGTTTTCTTGGCAGAGATACTAGAGAGGCTTGCCATTTCCTTTTTCAACTCATTTTACAGATGAGGAAACTAAGGCAAACAGAATAAAGTGACTTGTCCAGGGCCACACAGGCAGGAAGTATTGAGGTCAGATTTAAACTGAGGAAGATCGATTTGGCTCCCCCAGGATACCGCTAAGTTTGGGAAATTTCCAGAGGAGAATGAAATATGGTGAAAGGCTTCTAGTCCTTACCCTGTAAGTCTGGAAAAGAGAAGACTTGGGGGCTAAGAGAGCCATCTTCTTGACGATTTATCGTATAGAAGAGGTTTGGGATTTGTTTTATTTGGCTCGAAAGGGAAGAACCAAAAACATGGTAGAATACAGAGGAAAGAGCGGATTCTGACTTTACATCAAGGAAAAGCTGCCTAATAATCACAAACTGTGTAAAAATGGAAATCACCTGTTTTTGGAAGGTAGTGAGTGAGTTTCCCATTAGTGGAGGTCGTCAAGCAAAGGCAGAATGACTGCTTGCTAGGAATGTTGAGAGGATTCTTATTAGGGGATGGATTGGACCATGTGATCTCTTAAAATTCAGGGTGATCTGTCTCCTGGAGGAATTACCTAATCCCATTTTATCTTGTATTCTGCTTATCAGGGAACACTTTCAGATTTAGAGCCTGAAAGGATCTTGAAGATGGGCTTATCCAACCACTTGGTTTTACAGAGAGAGAAGATGAGGTCCGGATAAGGGATTATTTGAGGTTTTACAGGCACTTAGTGGCGGAGGCAGCATCCAAACCAAAATCTTCTGGAGATACTTGGGCTTAGAGACCCCATTTGCACTTTTGACTCCTAATCTAAAGAGGATCATATCAAACTGGCAAAGCTTGAGAAACTTGAGCTAAGTGAAACCTATGTTTCAAACCTGGTCATTTGCCTAAGATTCCCAGAAAATGATGGCTTTATGTTCTGTGCTTGCATTAAGAGGGTAGTCGAGAGCACTGATGCATTCTCCCTAAAGCAGAATTTCCCCACTCTTACCCCCTCTACCACTCTGGGTTGCATGAGGGTTGGGTCATAGCTAGTCTAGTGCAGTTGAAAGTTCTTTGGAAGGGGCAGCTAGATGGTGCAGTGGATAGAATAGCAGCCCTGAAGTCAGGAGGACCTGAGTCAAATCTGGCCTCAGATACTTAACACTTCCTAGCTATGTAACCCTAGGCAAATCACTTGACCCCAATTGCCTCAGCAACTTAAAAAATAAGTTCTTTGGCCTAAAAACGGCTTCAGGGTTAAGTGGAGAGAATGCTAGATGAGGAGCCAAAGGATCCTTTTGCTATTGGATCTTTTGATCACCTGAATCTTATTATCATGCTCTAATTTAACCCAGTTTTGGACACTCAGTACTTTCCCAACTTTCTCAACCTTCTCTCCTTTCCGATTGGAAGATTTCCATAAAGCCTTTCTTTAGGGAGGGCAAGGCTTTCTTCATTACCCATCTCTTCATGCTGGGAACCCCCTTCTTCCTCTTCTAAGCTTTTTGTGTGTTGTTTTCTCCCATTAGATTAAAGGCAGGGACTATCTTTTTTTCTTATTTGTATTCCATTGCAAATAGTAGGCTCTTAATAAATGTTGATTGAATTGAATTGTGTGGCCTTAGACCAGGCCTTGACCTCTTGGGGCCTCAGTTTCTTGGTTTGTAAAATGAAAGAAGAGGCTAGCTGATTTCTAAGGGCCCTACCACTTTACATCTTTCAGAATGCTTGGCCAAGATGAGGAGGTGGGAGGAGAAGGAGGAGGAAGAGATTTGGTCCATGACTGTAGCCGCCATCCTGAGAGTCAAGCAGGTACAGAGGCCTCAGACTGAGTGGGCTTCCATGGTGTGTGATGTTGAGAAACTAGGTTACCTTGGAAGTCTTTGAGGGACCTTGACAAGGTGCCTTGACCAGTTTTGAAGATGTGGATGGTGTGAGAAGCAAGACTCTAGAACTGAGGCCCAGTTTTTTCTCTCTAGCATCCTCTTTGACAGGACTCGAGCCTTAGGCTGGAGAATCTTGGAATGGTGGGAGAAGGGATGTGCCCATTACTAAGAGAAGGACAGGAGAAGCAGAAGGCAAGACTGCTGGCCAGGCCCTGACTCCCAGGCGAGGGCACTGCCACAGAGCTCCCATGAGTCTTAACCGTGAACACATCTTGTGGGAGCAACACAGACTTGATGCAAGGATACAGGCAAGACAGGGCTCCTTCAGACTCAATATTTTTACTCCCTAGTTTTTTCCATGTGGGTTTCTCAACTAGAGTCTTAATCATCTCTTACTCGAACACTGGAGAGGAGGGAGTTTCTTTTCTTCTGCTCCTCCTCTTCCATCTTCCTCTTTCTCTTTCTTGTGTGGGATTCAAGAGTCTGAGTCTAAGAACTGGGAGGGGGCTTAGAACATGGAATGTCAGAACTGGGAGGGATCTGAGAACAGGGGATGTCAGGACTGGGAGGAGCTTAGAATAGGGGATGTCAAGAGTGATGGGGCCTGAGAACAGGGGATGTCAGGACTGGGAGAAGCTTAGAATAGGGGATGTCAGGAGTGATGGGGCCTGAGAACAGGGGATGTCAGGGCTGGGAGGGAGCTTAGAACAGGGACTGTCAAGTTGGAAGGGGCTATAGGAACACAGAAAGTTTGAGCACACAAAGTTTACTGGAGCCCAAAGCTTGATTCATACACTTAAGAACCTTAAGTGAGTCCCTTAACTTGCTTAAATCTCAATTTCTACATCTGTAAAATGAACAATCAACACTGCTGCTACTTACCTCTTAGGGGAGTGTGTGTGTGTGTGTGTGTGTGTGTGTGGAGAAAGTTTTCCAAAGTGTAAAAGCACCAGAGAAATGGGGTCCTCCTTTAATTTTCCCATGTATTATGTTAGCAGAGAGGGTCAGAATTCCAAGTGTGAGCAAAGGCACCAGACTGAATCCCTGTGCACCCGCCCAGCCCCGTTCTTTAGCTAGGAAAGCAGGCACAGAGTAGGGCACTTTCTGGGAGTTTGTGGCCCCCCGAGGACCAGCCATCACCTCCTCCTCCCCATATGTCCATCAGGCAATGACGGGGTCACCGGCCAGCTATCCCAATTATTTAGTGAACTAAATTTCATGCCAGGAAGTTGAAGATAAAAACAACAGTCCCAGGCAGGAATTGATAGGGGGCTTAGAGAGGAGAGATAAGGGGCAGCTGGGGTAGGAACCGCAGGGGTGGGGCCATTGGAGGGGGGAGCACTGGAAGGTTATCTAAACAACCCCCTAGAAATAGCAGCAGGAGCTGGGCCGGCTGGATGGAGGGGAGAGGGAAAGTCCAGGCTTCCCGGGAGTGTGGCAGAGAGGGACACTGGGAGCTTGCAGAGCTACCTCCTGTCTGCAGTTTCAGGTTGCCAGGGAGTGGGAG
The DNA here is from genome assembly GCA_023553655.1 of Myrmecobius fasciatus. Taxonomy (NCBI): domain Eukaryota; kingdom Metazoa; phylum Chordata; class Mammalia; order Dasyuromorphia; family Myrmecobiidae; genus Myrmecobius; species Myrmecobius fasciatus. The sequence continues at coordinate 74,317 of JAJPUD010004192.1, forward strand.
TTATTGGGGCTTACATGGAAAGGAGCCTGGATCTCCAGGTCTAGGGGCAATGTCACACTGAGAATAAATGGCAGAGCCAGAACAGAGGCTAGCCTCCTTTGCTCAAATCATGGAGCCTTTCCAAGATAGCCAAGCTTCCTTGTGAAAGCCCCACGGCCCTCCTGTCTGTGCAGGAAAGGCTCAGTGTTTTCTGGTGAGGCTCCCCATGGGGAGATGTCCCTCAAGGCTCACCCTCTCCCTGAACCTGGGTTTCTATCTCTATGAAATGAGGGAAGTTGAACTAGAAGATCTCTGAGGTCTTTCTAACCTTGAAAACCTTTGTTCCCTGTTCTAAGACCCCTCCCAGCTCTGACATCCAGCCCTAAACTCTTTCTAGCTCTGATATCCCCTGTTCTAAAGCCCCTCCCAGCTCTGACATCCTCTGTTCTAAGCTCCCTCCTAGCTCTGACCTTCCCTCTTCTAAGCTCCCTTCCAGCTCTGACATCTCCTGTTATAAGGCCTCTCCAGCTTTGACATCCCCTGTTCTAAGGCCCTTCCCAGCTCTGACATCTTCTGTTCTAGAGCCTCTCCTAGCCCTGAAACCCTCTGTTGTAAGACCCCTCCCAGCTCTAATATTCCCTGTTCCTTTCCAGCTTTATAATTCCTGTTCTTAGGCCCCTCCAGCTCTGACATCCCCTATTCTAAGCCCCCTCCCAGCTCTGACACCCCCTGTTCTAAGCTCCCTCCCAGCTCTGACATTTCCTGTTCTAAGACCCCTCCCAGCTCTGACCTCCCCTATTCTCCCAGCTCTGACCTCCCCTGTTCTAAGCTCCCTCCCAGCTCTGACACCCCCTGTTCTAAGCTCCCTCCCAGCTCTGACACCCCCTGTTCTAAGCCCCCTCCTAGCCCTGACACCTCCTGTTCAGAGACTCTCTGTTCTAAGACCTCCCCATGTTGGGCTCTCTCTGCCTGTTCCCAGTTGCTCCGTATGATTCACAAGCAGATCTCTTAGCAGAATGTGACTCAGCCTGGAGTGTTCAGACTGTAATTCTAAGGAGCCTGGGGTAGGTGAGGAATTGGAGGCTCAGCCTCCTTTTCACATAGCTCAGTGCTGGGAAGCTCAGATCACAGCCGGAGCCCATGCTGCCAAGGAGAGGGCAAGCTGGGCCAGCAGGACGCTCCTACTCTCTCACCCATGAGCTGATTGATGCCCAGGGAAGCAGAGGGGAGGGCCAGGGAAGGAGGAAGAGGCCGGGACAGGGCAGTGAGGATGAAGGGAAGGAAGGAGGCCCAGGCTTGCTTGGCAGAGCATCCATCAGAGGCCGGAAGGCACCAGGGGCTCCGAGCTGTTTCTCTAATCTGCCCGTGAACCCTGCTCCCATCCAGCCTGCCTGCCCTGTCTGGCACTCAGTAAATCACTCTCCCCGGAGAGCTCAGCAGCTTTCTCAGGCCCCCTCTCCCCTCTTGGTCATCGCTGGGCAGCAGGCCTTCATGGAGGAGGGGACGTGCACTTGTTCAGACTTCCCTCATGAGACACGGAGATGTGAGCTCCCGATGGATGCCGAGCCTAAGCTAGCGAGAGTCTTCTCCTTTGGTCCACGCTGGTCCCCACCTACTTGTCATCTTGGCTTGTGACTGCTCAGAACATTTGCAATTCATGTTGTTTTTTAATCTGGTGAGGGTCCTTGGACCAAAGAATGTCAGGGCTGGGGGGGGCCCTTAGAACAGGGGGTGTTGGAACTGGAGGGAACCTAGAACAGGGGATGTCAGAGCTGGGAGGGGGCTTAGAACAGGGGGCGTCGGAGCTGGGAAGGAACCTAGAACAGGGGGTGTCAGAGCTGGGAGGGGGCTTAGAACAGGGGTGTCAGAGCTGGGAGGGGCCTGAGAACAGGGGATGTCAGCGCCTCAAGCCTCTGTCATATGATCTCTGTCACATGAAACTTTTCATCCCATGGCCCTTTTTACCTTCGCAGGCTTCTAATACCTGACTCCTCAGCCATCTATTTCACAACCCAGCTTCCCCGGTCTAGTGCCATGTTATAGAGGCCCATTCAACGTTGAAGCTTTACGGCTTAATTTCTTTCAACTGTCATTGAGACAAAGTGAATAATTAAGAGGCAATATGCTTTGAATACCAGGCTCCATCTGAGTCGCGGGCTATCCTCCAGCATGAGATGTTCTTCCCTCTCTCAGTGAAGTCTTCTTTTCCCTGAGTTGCTTTGAGATTCAGCTCAGGGACAGCTCGATGGCGATGGTGCAGTAGATAGAGCACTAGCCCTGAAGTCAGGAGAACCTGACTGGCCTCGTGTATTTGACACTTCCTAGCTGTGTGACCTTGGGCAAGTCACTTAACCTCAATTCCAAAAGAAAGAGAGAGAGAGAGAGAGAGAGAGAGAGAGAGAGAGAGAGAGAGAGAGAAAGAGAGAGAGAGAGAGGGAGGGAGGGAGGGAGGGAAGGAGGGAGGAAGGGGGAGAGGGAGAGAAAAAAGAGAAAAAGAAAGAAAGAGAAAAAAGAGAAAGAAGGAAGAAAAGAAGAAAGGAAAGAAGAAAGAAAGAGAAAGAAAATGAAGGAAAATGAGAAAGAAAGAGAAAAAGAGAAAAGAAATAGAGAAACAAAGAGACTAAGAGAAAGAAAAAGAGAGAAAAAGAGAAAGAGAGAAGGAAAGAAAGAAAAAAGAGGAAGAAAGAAAAAGAAGGAAAGAAAGAAGGAAAGAGAAAGAAAGAATAAAGAAAGAAAAAGAGAAGGGGAAAAGAGAGAAAGAAAGGGAAAGAAGGAAGAACAGAAAGAATTGAATAAGAAAGAAGGAAGAAAGGAAGGAAAGAAAGAAAGTAAAAAGAAATTCAGCTCAAAGCCTGTTTTCATTAGGAGGCCTTTCCCAGATGGTCCCTCCCTTTATTATTTTATTTTTAACTTGTGAACTGAAACAAGCATGATGATTGCACATGAAACAAAAGATGATTGCACATGAAGTTGCAAATCTATTCTGTGTAACGTGCTATTCTTTTTATATATAATAAAGCTACCATGTAACTTGGAAAAAACCCAACAGGAATACAGGGGTGTTCGGGAATAACAGAACAGAAACATTTGAGAGTTGGCAGGAATTGCAGTGGCCATCTTGGCCAAGCCATCGGCCAAAGGAGGCTCAATGTCCCCGACACGTGGTGACCCAGCCAGAGGAGCTCACCACCTCCCAAGGCACTTCCCACCACTTTGGGACAGGTCTCACCTTCAGGAAGCTTTTCTTAGAAGGAAGGATTAGTTCTTTTGTGGGTGTATCCCCAGTGCCTGGTATACAGTGGTGCTTAATCAATGCTTGTTGATTGATTGACATCAAACTTCAATCGCTTGGTGTCTTGCCCCTCCTGCTTCTTTCTCTGGGGCCAGGGGGAACTCGGTTAATTGTCCACATGTTTGAATACTGTCCCGTTCCTCCCCACCCCTCTTCTCCGCCATAGACTCGCTCAGTCTCTTCAACTGACGCTTATCTGACCGGACTCCTGGAGCCCTCCCCAGCTCAGTCTCTCTCCTGGAAGCTCTCGGGTTTATCAACGTCCTCCTACATCATGGCGCCCAGAACTGAGCCCACTGCTCCTCATGGCTGCTGAATATTCTAGGCCACACAATGGTTGACCTTGACCATGGAAGGAGCCCAAAGTAGGGAACACTTGGGCCTTGTGCTAAGCTAGAGACCCGGGCTTTCCTCATCACTCAGGATGGTCTCATGGTACCCTGGGTGAGCCAGGAAGGAGAAGGCCCGGGCAGGCAAGGCTTTCCCAGAGGGTCAGAGCCGGCCCGGCCTTCTGAGGTATCCAACCTGAAACGGAGCTCCCTTCTACCGGAGAGCGAGGGCGTTGTCTCACCTCAGAGCAGAAAAGAGGAAAATCCCTCTGGGAAACTGTCCTGTGGAGGTGGAGGGGGGTGTGAGGTCCTCAAAGACCAGGCGAGTCTCTGGGAGTGACTGGCTCACTCTCTGCTTATTGATGGTGACCTCTACAAGAGCACTTCTTAAACTTCCTTCACTCACGATCCGTTTTGTCCGAGCCCTTGGGCATATCGGTATATAAAATAGGTATACAAATCAAACTTTTACTGATAAGAACGCAGAATTTTGTGACCCCATATGGGGCCGTGAACCACATTTAAGAAGCTGGGCTTTGCAATATCCCTCACAAACTTCAGTGATGGGGAGCTCATTACCTCCAAAGTCTCCTGAGAGCTAGGTAGGCTCCCAAAGTTGGAGGGGGCCGGAGCGGTCGAAAGAGCTCCGCCATTGCTACTTTCCCTCATTGGACATGGTGAGTGCTTGCTGACCATTGGACTAGATGACCTTCAAATGACCTCAGAGGGCTCGAGTCCAGTTATTGCCCGAGTAGGAACCACAAGAAGTGATATGTCGGATGATCCCCCCACTCACCCGGTCACCATGGTGAGTCAGGCCCTCGTTCTCTCTCATTGGGACCATTGCAGGGACCCCCTAATTGGCCTCCTTGCTTCAGCTCTCGCCCCAGGCCAGTCCATCTGCGTTCAGCTGCCAAAATTTCAAGGCAGCCCTGGCCGCCTTCGGGCCTAGCTGGGGATCTGTGCCCCACAAAGGGCTGCTTCTCAGAATGGCTGCCGGAATAGCAGCTGGCGCTCTTCTCTCCCCCAGCTCCGGCCCCCCACCTCCCCGGCCAGCTGGGTATTGGCCAGAGAGGCCCATCGGTCAGTGTGTCCCGTCTCCACAGCCAGGTGAGTGTCCAAAGCCGAGCTGGATGGCCCTCCCCCAGCAGCTGCACAAACAAACATCAGCCAGAAGTGTTTGAGGCAGGCTGGAGGGCCCAGTCTGGCAGGTCAGGGAGACCCTGGAGGCTTCCCGAGGACCAGCTCAGGGTCAAAAGTGGCCTCAATTGGATTAACCTGGTGATGATTGAGCTCTTCCCCGATGCACGTTTACTAAGCTGGATGCGAGAGAGAAGATGTTTCCGTCTGTAGGTGGAGAGAGCCAGGGAGGCTTCACGGAGGAGGTGGTCCCCAAGCTGAGTCTCAGCAGAGCCCAGTGGGCTTTCATGAAAACCACTGGCATCATCCTTCAATGCCTCAGGCCTGGCATGGAGGGGCCCTCACCTGTGAAGCTTCCCTCTGCCAGGGGAGCACAATCAATCAATCAATCAACAAGCTTGTACTTACTAAGTATCCTGTAGCTGCCATTTTATCTGGGGCTGCAAATCCTCCAAAGGAGCCAATAAAAAGCCCACAAGGAGCAGACTTCTATCAAAGGAGGCAACTCGAGACAAAGCAAAACTCCTGAAGTGCAGGTCTGACCATGGTACTCCTCCTTAAAGACTCCATGGCTCCCTATTACCCCCAGGATCAAATAGAAGCTTCTCAGCCCTTTCCAGCTTGGCCCCAACCAAGCCTTCAAACTTGATTACTCCTTATTTCCTTTCTCACACTCGAGTTTTCTCCTAACTGGCCTCCTTGACCTTCATAGAAGAAGCCCTACCTCGGGTTAGCTGGGTGGTGGAGTGGGGCCTGGAGTCAGGAAGCCTCGAGATCAAATTGTCCTCAACAGTTCACTAGCTGTGTGACCATGAGCAAGTCACTTAACCTCTGCCTCAGTTTCCTCAGCTGTAAAATGGGGATAATAATAGACTCTCAATCCCACAGTGATTGTAATCAAATGAGTGATCTTTCCAACCTTAAAATACTATATAAATGCTTATTACCATCACCACCACCACTGCCGCTACTACTGCCACCATCACCATCACTATCATCATCACCACCATCGCCACCATCCTCATCATCACTTCCTCCTCCTCCTCATTTTCACCATCCTCATCCTCTCCCCTCTCTGGGCCTCTGTGCCGGCCAGCCCTCACACCTGAAACGTTTCCCCTCTTCATCTCTGCCTCTTGTCTGCCCAAGAATGACTGCCTGCCCACAGCCTTCCCTGGTCTCCCCAGCTGCTAGATGCCCTCTCCCCCCCCAAAAAAAAGGCCTTGTATTTATCTCTGACACCTTTTGGATAGACTAACATGGCCGCGGTTTCCTCCCTTTATAGAATATAATTTCTGGGAGGGTGCGGACTCATTTCACTTCCGAATTTGTACCCCAGCACCATTGGGTCTGACTCTTTGTGACCCTATTTGGGATTTTCTTGGCAGGGACACCGGAGGGGTCGCCATTTCCTTCTCCTGCTCATTTTACAGATGAGGAAACTGAGGAAAATAAGTTTAAGTGACTTCTCCAGGGTCACACAGCTAGTAAGTGTCTGAGGCCAGATTTGAATTGATCTTTCTGGCTCTAGGTCTGGTACACAGTAAAAGCTTAAAAAATACCTGTTCATAATGTAAGTATACAAAATATACACAAGACAGGTACTACTCTGGGCAGATTTTGTGGCTAAATCTGGTGAGAGGCTGTGTCTGCCGTTCAAGGCCCAGCTAAGCTAATTACCTCTTGCTCATGCCAAACCACTCGAATGGCTGCTCATGGGTAAACCAGGGCTGTCTCTCAGGTCCCCAGAGGAGGCCATTGGATGATAATAATAACTGCTCCCATTTCCAGGACACTTTGAGATCTGCTGAGCCCTTTCATGGAAACAATGCAGGGAAGGAGGGCAGAAATGCAAGATGGGAAAAAGCCGGCTAATTCCCTCACCCAAAGCTATTGACCCAAACGTCACCCGAGGGACCGACAGCCTCGACTGGTAGTGAGTTCCTCGTCACTTCAGGTATTCACACTGGACTTCAGGCCCTTTGGGTGTTCTATTAGTCACTCGTGGTGTAGGAGGAATGGTGTGGAGGAGCTTCCAGCAGGGATGGATTGGGAATCCCTTCCAGCTCCAAGAGCATGGGAAGCCCTGTAGCTAAAACCAGTATTGAGGGAGGATGGAACCTGAACTCTGGATGCCACATTCAAGGCTCTTTCACAAAGGGACACAAAACTGTCCCTCACACACACACACACAAACATACACAACACACTCACACGGAGATACACACACCTGTATATATGCACACACACATACACTCTGCAAGCACAGACATACACATACACACACAACTGTTAGATGAATGGCAGAACTAGGGTCAGAAGAGCGAGAAGGAGAAAAAACAAGAGTTGTCTGGGGGAAGGTGGGACCAGAAGGAAAGAGACAATAGCACGAAGTTGTGCCGGAGCCCTGCATTCAAATCCTAGGTCCACTACTAATCAGGCCTCAGTTTACCCATCTGTAAAATACAGTAGTCCGACCAAGTGGTCCCTAAGGCCACTTTCAGTTAAAATCTATGGTCCCATTGAGTGATAACAGCAGTGGATAATGTAGGAGATTAAAAGATGGAGAGATTGTGCTGAGGGTGCGTGGGGGTATCAAGGATCTGTCTGGAGGAACCAGGCTCTGAGGTCTATGAACATAATGGGAGCACTGCTGGAGTTGAGGTCCAAAAGCCTGGGGTTCAAATCCTGATTCTTCCTTTTTTTTTTTTTTTTAAGATGTGTGATATTGGGCAAGATCCTTCCTCTGTGGAGCTTGGAGATGTAGAGGTGGGGCCTTCCAGGAAGGGCCATAACTGTCCAGTAATCACCTCCCAACATCTACTGCCTAGGATTCATTCAACAAACATTTACTAATCTTCTGGTCTGCCTCAGTTTCCTCATGTGTAATATAAGCTGGAGAAGGAATAAAGAACCATTCCAGTATCTTTGCCTGGTTAAGATCAGGACGAGTCAGACACGACTGGAAGGACCAAACAGCACTAGCACAAAGAACATTGGGTCTGGATTCAAATCCCACCATTGGTGCTTACTATCATGTGATCTTGGGCAGGCCAGTTTCCTTTCTAAGCCTCACTTTATGTCCTCATCTGTAAAGCAAGAAGGTGGACAAGCCGGTCCCTTTGCAGTTCTAGATCAATGGCTCAGGGTCCTTTTGTAGCAACATTTGCTTGAGACTAGAGAAGGTTTGGATGTGAGATGGTCTTTGACTTCATAAAACTTCCAGTAGTGGAGGCAGCAACGTGGCGTCAATGCCCAACAATCTGATAAACTTAGGAGTGTGTTTGTGGGGGGGGGGAAGCAACATCCTGTGGGGAAACGGGGTGTGAGCCACAGAACAGCCCTGGGAAGGCTCCCTGGAGGAGGTGAGAGGAAAGAAGCTGAACATTCAAGGGGAGGTGGCTGAGCTGCAGTCCCCTCATGTAGTTTTCCATTCACAGCCAGACAGGAAGTCATCGGCAGAGTGTCCCAGCCTGACATTCACAGCCGGACGGGACGTCACAGCCAGACAATGTCACAGTGTGACCCTCACAGCTGGACGGACAGATGGCCGCAGTCCAACAGATAGTCACAGCCTGACACAAACTAACAGACAATCACAGCTGGACAGCCTAACACTCACAGCTGGATAGATGGTCCTAGCTGGACAGCCTGATGCTCCCTGCCTCCAGAAGCACCCTGATCATAATGATGCATCTTTCCCACTTAAGCATCCCACCCCACACACAGAGCAAACACAAACATACACACGCACATGCACAGAGCACACACACATCGCTCCAGGGACACAGAACATGTACATACCACCCACAAGCCCAGGGCTCTGCCTGCCTGCCCCAGAAGTGATGTCAGTGATAATAGAAAACAGAACTCCCAGCGGTGGCCTTTGGGGTGGGGGGTCCCCCTTCCCAGGAGATTCGGGGGAAATTTTCCCTCTTTGGGATCAGCCCCTGGGATGATGAGTTAGGGCCCCAATAACTCTGATGGGAGGAACCCTTAGTGTGTACAAGAAACCTTCCACACCAGCAAAGAACCCTGCAGCTTGGGGCAGATTACAGCATCACATTTCCATGTTTACTCATTCATCTATTCAGGCAGTAAAGGCACACAGGCAACAGAGAAAGAGACAAACCTGGGGAGAGGCTGCTTCCAGGAGGCAGGACTAGGGAATGGATAGTGTTATTTGGTGGAGATGAATAGTAGTAGTAGTAGTAGTAGTAGTAGTAGTAGTAGTAGTAGTAGTAGTAGTAGTAGTAG
>JAJPUD010004192.1:89030-106884 GCA_023553655.1 Myrmecobius fasciatus
AGGGAAGGGAAGGGAAGGGAAGGGAAGGGAAGGGAAGGGAAGGGAAGCCCAGAATTTAGGTTCTTTCCTGACCAACTTTCCCAGGGCCCAGAATTCACCCAGGATGGAAGGAAACTTTAAAAAACAAACAGTGAATTAAGGATTAGAGGACATTGGGGGAGGACTGATTGGAGCCCCCCCCCCCTACTGGCCAGGGCCCCTTTTGATAAGACCTGGCTCTGCTCAGCCTCCACTGTCAGCCCCAGGGGCGGTTAATCTGCGCTGACAAATGCTATTTGTCCTGGGGCTAGGTTGGGGCTGAGGTGTCCTACTAAACGGGCAGGGTCAGACTGATTGCAAAGGGCAGAGCAGACCTTTTAACTCCTGCTGGGAGCAGGGCCTCCCTCCCTCGGCCTCCTCCCCATTCCCAGCTTGCCACATCAGCAGCCTGGCCCCAGGTGGGCCTTTTATCTGGAGCTGTGGAGGGAGGGTCAAGGGGCCGGCAGGGGTTGGATTAGCTGGAGGCCAGGTGTCCCATGGCAGGGCTGACGGATGGGGCAGACAGAAGTTCTAGGCTTTCTGGGAGCTGAGAATCTCAGCATCTTCCAGTGACCAGCAAGGGATGGCAGAGAAGGAGAGGACGTTAGAGACGTATAATCCAGCCTCCTGCCCCTCCCTGGAAGAGATCAGCCTTAATCCCAGTGCCTTCCCTCTATCCATCATTTCCCATTTGCCCTCTCGAAGACTTTCTTGTATGTAGTTGTTTCTATGTTGTCTCCAGGGGCAGGCTGAGCTTCCTGAGAACAGGAGCTGATTTTTGCCTTTCTTTGTATTCCCAGCACTTAACACAGTGCCAGGCACACAGGAAGCACTTAATAAATACTTATGAGTTGACTGACTCAGTCTGACTCTGCTTGAACACTCCCCTGGACAGAGAGCTTATTACTTTACAAATCAGTCTATTCCATTATTGGAGAGCTCTGATTTTTTTTAACTTTTTCTTTTTTTTTTATTATTTTCTTTTTTCATGGCTACACATGTATGTTAATTTTTAATATATACATTTCTTTATGGATCATTATGGGAGAGAAAAATCAGAACAAAGGAAAAACCAAAAGAGAAAAAAAAAAAAAACAGAAGAAAAAAGGGGAAAAAAGTGAATTTAGCAAGTGTTGATTTCCATTTAATCTTCAAGCTTTGATATGTTAATGAAAATTCTTTGTTACCTGGGGGCCAACATTAGCAGCCAGGTGATGTGGTGGATTGAGTACTGGGCTTGGAATTGGGAAGGCCGAAGTTCAAATCTAGCCTTAGCCATTCACTAGCTATGTTTCCCTGGACAAGTCATTTAATTCTGTTTTCCTCAGTTTCCCCATCTGTAAAATGGGCTGGAGAAGGAAGTGGCAAATCATTCCAGTGTCTCTGCCAAGAAAATCCCAGTGTGTGTGTGTGTGTGTGTGTGTGTGAGAATGAAATGACTGAATAACAACCAAAGCTAACATCAGACTCTTCCCATCAAAACCATGATCCTGGTCAGACCCTCAGGGGACAAACAGAGCCAAGCTAATTCCTCTTCTGCCTGCCTGACAACCCTTCAAATATTTGAACCCAATCCTCAAGTTCCCCCTGAGTCCTTTCTCCCTCAGTTTCTTCAGCAGATCTGATTTCAGCAAGCTTCCTTCTCCCAGCAAGCATTTAGGAGCCTACTATGTGCTCTGTGTCACCATCCTGGTTTCCACTCCTGGATTCTCCAAGTCATTGTTTTCATCCTGACCCTTTGGTACCAGAGCTGAACACAACCTTGGACTGGGGGAGTGTCCAGGGCTTACCTCCCCCCCAGGCCTATAAGCCCTGTCACTATTATTGAGGTCCAGGAATAAATGAACTTCTTTGGGTTCTGTATCACATTGCTCCCAATTAGTCTCAATTTCCACCCCTGTTCCCCAGGCCTTTTTCCTAAGAAATAATTTCTCTTCCACCCTAAATGAGCACAATGGTTTCCTTATATGTGTCTTTATTCTCAACATCCCCAAAGTGAATTCAAGAGCAGAACCTTCACGAGACTGATTGTGGGCCTGCTATATTCAGGACCCTGTGTTTGGCAACAGAGATCAAACTACAACAAATTAAAAAGTCTTCGCCCTCCAGGAGTTGTGATGTGATCTTGATGCAGATATAATCTGGGATGATGTGCCAGTGGTGTGGATGGGAACCTTCCCTCTTCTCCTCAACATTAGGCCTTTGATTATAGGTCTGCCCTTTCCCATGTTCCTCTGGGCTCTTTCACAAGCGGCACATCCTGGTACTGCTCCCATTGGCTTCCGGTGATTTGTGCTGTATCTCTGCTAAAATACTTTGTATTGATTTGTCCGAGAGTAATAAGGAGGCTGACTCCCAGCCAGATACATCTTCCATGTATTTCAGGCCATCTTTGATGTTCCGGGCATTGGCAGGCCATTGACCCCCCCCCCCAGTTCCCCAGGCACACGCTCCGATTCCCAGGTAGAATGTAGACTCTAAAGAAAGGATCACTTTCCACCTTTGGCTTCCTGAGAACTGAGAACAACACTTAGCACGTATTAGAGGCATTGGAGGGGTTTGTTGAGTTAAATTGAATTAAAGGAAAAGGCTTCTTGGTGGGAGGCAGGGAGGCGGTAGGAGGATCTTTGATCTGGAATTGCAAGAAACTCATCTAACAGCCTCATTTTCCATATGAGGAAACTGAGGCTCAAGGGGATCCAGTGACAAAGCCTTGGAGAAGGCAAGGATTCAGAGGTGGAAGAGAAGAGGAGTCTACTCCAAGTGATGGGAAATCTTATGTCAATGTGGGAAATGTAGGCCAGTTGGACTGAAGATGCTAGAGGACAGGGCTTGGATCTGGGACTCCATTGGTCTAGGGTACTTCCAAATGAGGAAGCTCCCCCTACCAGTGCAGGTTGGGATCTACTCTTCCACTCAGCCTAGAATACTGTAAGGTGAAGGGACTTTTCATCCTCTGGAGCAAAGCAGGACTCAACATCCCTTTGATGGAGAAACTGAGGCTGGGAGAGAACAGGGACTCTCCGGAAGTGACACGGGAAGTCTCTGCTGTTTTCCCTGCACCCAGTGCTTGGCTGCTTAGGGGATGGGAGCCAAGGATTCCAATCCTGAGCCCTTCTCTTTGAAGGCTCTTTTTTTTTTGTTTGTTTCTGTGTAAGGAGCTAATTCCGGACTCGTTCTGTTTCCATTACCAAAGGTGGAAACAATTCAGCCCCCCATTCCCACATTCTTGCCTACCCAAGCAGGGTTGAGTGTCTCGACAAATTGCCCAAGCCCTGCTGGGCTTTTTCTCCTCTGGGGCTGGTCAACAGTCGGCTTCAGCCCAGCACTGGGGCTTCCCATTCTGGGGCTTCCCAGGGCCAATGACCCAGGCCCAATTCCCACAGTCCTGTTTCAGACACTGGTAAAGAGAAGGTTTTAAATGCTAGGAAGGATCACTTAGTCCAGTCCTTCACTTAACGAGTGAGGAAACTAAGATGGGGGAGGGGGATCATTTGCCTAAGGTAATCACATCAGGATCTGAACCCAATTAAACATGCTTTTCAATTCCCATGATAACCTCCCCAAGGCTGGACTGTCCCTCACTGAGGTAGATGGCTTCATTATTGGAGTCCTAGGTTTAAAAAGAGAGAGGAAAAGCAATATTTTACAGAGCAAGAAACTGAGGCCCAAAGAGAAGTGACTCACCCAAGAGCACACAAAATTCCTGTATTAAGGATTAGATGGACTAGAATCCTTCAAAGATTCTGCAGTGATAAGACCTGAGGCTCTACTGGGCATCTTCTTCGGGGGACAGCACCCAGAATCATTTCCCAGTCACAGATTCAGAGCTCTAGAAAGGTCTCCAGGGACCTCCAGCCTCTTCTTTCCCCCTTACTACAGGGGCTCTCTGCACAGAATCCAACTGAAGTCCTCCGGCCTCTTAGCTAGACCTCCAAGGATCAGGCAGGTGCTCCCTCCCGAGGCAGCACTTTTCCCTTTGGAGATGTACTATTTGGTAGGAAGTCTTTGCTATCTCCCTTGGGATGAGTTCAGCCCCTCGGATATAGAAGCTGCTCAGATGGGGCCTCCTGATCCAGAGCCAGTCACTGGGGGAAGAGTGAAAACAATTTTGGAAATGGAGGACCCGGATTCCAATCCTGCCTTGGTTAGCTGGGTGACCGTAAGCAATCACCTGTCACCTCAGTTTCTTCATCTGTACAGGGATGGGGTGGGGGCAGGCTTTCTCTAGCTCCTTTCTGTTCCAGATGTGAGATTCACAATCCTCTGATGGGGCTCAGTAACTGGGCCCCTGATTTTGGGCATCTGGCCATCAAGAGGGTATAAGCCAAACGGTTGCTGCATTGTTTTGTTTTGTTCTGTTCCCTCCCGCAGAATGTGCCAAGTGGCCCAGGGGCAGCTATGCCTCCTGCTGTCCACTGGATGCCTGCATCAAAGGGCCCCCCCCCAATATTTGGTCTGACCCAGCAGGGGCTGCTTGGAGTGGTAACTGAGCCGTCTGAAGGGCATCCAGAAGTGTGCAGGCCGAGAACTGATTGACCTGTGATTGAGCCAAATTTGGCTCTTATGTTTATTACATTTGCATTATTCTTCTTCCTCCTCCTCCCTCTCTTCTTCCTCCTTTTCCTCTTCCTCCTTCTCTTCCTCCTCCTCCTTCTCCTCCTCCTCTTCCTCCTCTTTCTCCTTCTCCTCCTTCCTCTTTGTCGTCTTCTTCTTTTTCCTCCTCCTCCTCCTCTTCCTCCCCCCTTCCTCTTCTTCCCTTATTATTATTTGTCTTCAACAAACTACTTTCCCTCCCTAGTTTTCAGTTTCTTCCTTTGTCCCAAGGAGGGGGTTGGCCCCTATGGGATCCTCAGTTTTCTCATTTATAAAAATGAGGGGGGTGACCTTCTTGACCTCTGAGGTCCTTTTCAGCTTTAAATCTCTTAATCTTTATGAGCCTTTTGAATCTAAATTCAGGATCCTCTTGAGCCAGGATCATGTCCAGAAGGGGAATCCTGAGATAAGAAAGATTTGGAAAGGATGTTCTAGGACAGTTTAAAAGACCTCACAGAGACAGAGAGGTGAGAGCAGGGATGATGCTTGTAAGTCTGAGCTGGTTGTTAAATGTTTAATGTGAGCACTCAAGCTTCAAAAATGGCAAATGCTACAAATAAGAACTGAATTTATTGTATTATTACTTGTCTAGACTTAAGGGAAAGAGATGATTTTAATCATGTAGACTAAATATACAAGTATGTCCTTCCCCCTCCTGCCCTGTGTGTGTCTTTGTGTCTCTGTTTTTCTTTGTCTCTCTGTCTCTGTTTCTGTGTCTCTGTCTCTGTCTTTGTGTCTCTATCTCTCTCTGTCTCTGTGTCTGTCTGTCTGTCTGTCTCTCTTCCTCCCCCGGTTGTTAAACATTTACCAGTACAGTTCAGGGTGGGTCAAACCCCAGTGAAAACCTTCCAAGAGGGCAAACCCAAGTAGGCCCTGATACATTGAATTTTAGAATTGGGAAGGACCCAAGAACCCAGCTCATGGAAAATCAGAGTTGGGAGGGAACTTAGAACGCAGAAGAAACAAAGCCAGAATTGAAGAGCATGTTGGAGCCTAGAATGCCGGGCAGAAGGGTCAGCCCCTACCACACAGGGACAGCTCCAATTGTAAGGTCTCCTTGTAACCTCCTCCAATCACTAATGTCAGAGAAGAGATTCAACCTTTCCAGCTCCCAGTCCAGAACTCCCAGTCCAGAACTCAGTCCCCAAGGCCTTCTTTCTCCTTCATCCGAGGTCTCCAAGGAAAACTTGGATGATTCTTGTTCAGGTGTGTGCTGGACAGGGACGGTGTCTGAGAACCTGTCAGCTCAGAGTCAGGGATTCTGTCCTTGTTTTCCATCCCATCTCAGCCACAGAAACCCTGGGGCGCTCTGGGCCCTCTTACCTTCCCCGAGAATGGCAGGAAGCTCTTCCTGGGCCTTGCTGCCCTCCCCCTAAGATGAGGGAGCTGGACTGGCCAGCCTCCAGGGTCCCAGGCGGCCTCCGAGGTCTCTCTCAGCCCCGGCATTCGAGGATTCTTTGCGGCTCGATCTTCCCATCCCAAAGCCCCTGGAATGGAAGTGTTTGGATTACGAGCATTTCTGGGCGAGCCATCAACCCGGAGTTCTGCGAGGGCCAATCTGGTTTCACTGAGGGGAAAACGAAGTCATGCAAAGATGGGCTATTTCGGGCATGTTTTGTAAACCTCCCGGCCTCTCGGGAAAGCAACGTTCCCAGGCCGAGCTCTCCGGGGCGCGGGCTCTTTGAAACCCAAGCCGGTCGCCGCAGAATCCCTCTACCTGTCACATGGTTTTCATAATTTTCCTGGCACCTTCTCCAATAATCAAGGCCGACTTCAGCAGGCGAGGGGGCGAGCTGACGTAGGCTGCCACCGCTACTCAGTTCAGGGAGAAGGCGGGAGCCAGCGGCCCAAGCAGCGCGCTCAGGAGGGGGAAGTGGGGGACGAAACACCTCTGGGATACCTTCTCAAGGCCCGGCCTACCCCATGGAAATCACAGCCAGGGGTCAGGGCGATTGTTTCCTGAGCTGCCCAGTTCTCCTGCGGGACAACAAAAAGGCGGAGGAGGAAGGACAATCTTAGAATCTGAGGTTTTACAGAGGAGGAAACTGAGCTACAGATAAGTGACAGCCTGAGCCAAGGCCATTCAGATAATAAATGTTAGAACTGAGCTTTTATTTTTAATTTATGCAATAAAATAAGCATTTCCACAATAAATAACAACAACAACAATAATAATAAAACCTGGGCTTTCAACCCAAATCCAGGACAACATACTTTTTTAAAACAAAGGTTGTTGACCGACTCTCTGGACTTTGCCACCTCCATCTCCTCGTCTCTCCTAATAAACTCCAACTCAAACTCTCATCACCTTTTGTCACTACCATTCCAGTAGCTTCCTAATTGGTCTCTCTGCCTCAGTTCTCTCCCTTTCCTAACCGTGCTGCCATTACCATATTCACGCTACCAGTCTTTCTCAATTCTGGCGTTGCCTCTTCTCTGTTCTAAGTCCTGATCTTCTACAAACTGGGTCCTTCCCAATTCCAAAACTCAATGGATCAGGCCTATCCCTGCCCAGGCACCCCTTCTGGGCTACCTTAGCCCATAACGTCTGTCCCTTCTTTAGTATCACAGGAGTGACTTCTAGATGGTTGTGTATTAGTTACCAAACATACACATGCATGCTAGAAGCCCAGGGCACTGGGCAAACCAAAGCTCATCACTCTGTGGTTTAATGCTGGTAGTTCTTATTGTTATTGTTTAGTTATTTGTTTGTTTGTTTGTTTTTATGAATTATGCCTTTCCTTTGGTGATTCCAGGCTCGTCTCCTTCCCATCCTCCCACAATTCCCAGCTCCAACAAACTTTCAAAATCCCATTGTGGATGTTGAGGACCACAGCTTCCATGGATTGGGAGGTGAGTGTCCCACTGAACTCAGCTCAAGAATGATATTCATTAGAGAGAAAGTGTCCAGGGAAGGTCAACCAGGATGAAGCAGTGTCCCTGGCCCCTGAAGACAGGCTAAATGAGTTAGGGATAAGAGAAGAGCTAGAGGCAATGTGAGAACTGTTCTCAGAGATTCCTAGGGTTGTCTCCTGGGAGGAGAATGAGCCTTGTTCTTCTTGACCTCAGGGGCTTAGAACAAGAAACAACAGAGAAAGTTTGTTGTTGCCTATCCAACTCTTTGTGAGCCCATTTGGGGTTTTCTTGGCAGAGATACTGAAGTGGTTTGACATTTCCTTCTCCGGCTCATATTACAGATAAGGAAACTGAGGCAGACAGGGTTAAGTGACTTGCTCAGGGTCACACAGTTAGGAAATGTCTGAAGCTGGATTGGAATTCACAGAGAATTGAGCCCACTGAGTCACTACCACTTCGCCTCTGGGGTAGGGATGGGGGAATTACCAAGAGGCTTATGTTGGTTGCATGGAGGAAATGCTTCTTTAACCTTGACAGTGAAATGAGCTGCGACCTGAAGTGTCCAGCTTCTATTCGTTGAAGAGGCTGGATGATCAGTTGTTGGGAATGTTGTATGGAAATTGCTCTTGTGTATGGATCGGACTAAATGATCCCTACTGCTGTTCCATAATGCCGACTTATTTTGAAGTTGCGGTCCATTAAAAATCATACAAACCAGTCCATTTTGGGGGAGAACGTTTTCTGAGAGTGTAACCCCCGTCTTGTGCTTTTCCAGGTGAGTCTGAATCCCTGTGAAACTTGCTATCATTATTCAATTTAGCATCCCTGACCTGAGATCTTGCCTCGGTCGTCCAATATATATACTTCTCTCCCTGAAAGTCGATGGCTCCATTGAAGTCTTGGATCAATATAGTGACCAATATGAAGGACAGGAGGGAGCTTCCAAACTGAGACTTCTTCCAGAGCCAAAATAAAGCTAAGACCACTTTTTGGTTCAGACAGGAAACTGGTTTATAAACTCACCTATGTTATCATCCTGGCCACATCATTTCAGTCTGTCTGCAAGGAGAGACTGAAACCTGAAGACTTTTTCCCAGTAAGCCTGACTTCAGCCCCTTAAAACAGGAAATAGAGAAGATCAGGGCTGAGAAAGTTCTTGGAACACAGAACAGAGAGGATCAGGGCTGGGAAGGTCCTTGGAACACAGAGCAGAGAAAATCAGAGCTGGGAAGGTCCTTGGAACACAGAACAGAGAAGGTCAGGGCTGGGAAGGTTCTTGGAACACAGAACAGAGAAAATCAGGGCTGGGAAGGTCCTTGGAACACAGAACAGAGAAGGTCAGGGCTGGGAAGGTCCTTGGAACACAGAGCAGAGAAAATCAGAGCTGGGAAGGTCCTTGGAACACAGAACAGAGAAGGTCAGGACTGGGAAGGTTCTTGGAACACAGAACAGAGAAGTTCAGGGCTGGGAAGGTCCTTGGAACACAGAACAGAGAAGGTCAGGGCTGGTAAGGTCCTTGGAACATAGAACAGAGAAGTTCAGGGCTGGGAAGGTCCTTGGAACACAGAACAGAGAAGTTCAGGGCTGGGAAAGTTCTTGGAACACAGAACAGAGAAGGTCCAGTTCAACTCTTCTCTCAGCTCCTCACTGAAAAGTCTCCATCGCTGTGGCGGAAACCCCCTTCCTTGTAGTCACCTCCTCCCTTTCCCTCACCCCATAAATAGCTTTCCCAGTCTACCTTTTTGTTGTGGTTATTTCTACAAGACCTTTCACCTCTATGCCCTTCTGGCTACTCAGATAAACACCTGTTTCCCATCACCTCTCACCTGGAGGAGACAGGGCAGCACAGTGGGCAAGGACCTGGGCGTCAAGTTAGGAGTGAAACCCAGTCTCAGGCACTAATTAATTGCACTGTTCTGGACCTATCATTGCTCTGTGCCTCAATTTCCTTTCTGTAAAATGGGGATTGGATTTGATGACCTTCCACCTCTGAAGCTATGATCTTCCTGCTTTTTTTTTGTTCCTTATCCCATACATTTTTCACTTAGCTCCCAAAGTGATTTTCCTGAAATCAAAGCCCCCTGCTCAGGAAGCTCCTGGGGCTGGATCTACCATTCGGACCATTCGGAAAGGTCCAGTATCCTGTCCCGTCACTGGCTCTCCCTTCCTCGGGCCCACAGCTGTGATTTATACCAGACTCGCCCCATTCCGCCAAAGCTCTAGGCTAGCCAAGTGCCCTGCCGGGCAGCAGCTGCAGTCTGTCTGAAATGCTTTGGGGATGAAGTGGTTCTGTGTGTTTTTCCCAGAGTGCAGAGCAGCCCTTCCCCACTCCCACTGCCGGCCCCTACCATGCTGGGCAGTGACACTTTGGCTCCCACAGGGCACCGTGCCATTGACGGATTGGTTTGATCTCACCAGGGAGCCCCTGCCAGCGTCAGAACTGGCCTGGCTCCAGCCCCAGGAGGCCAGAGCATGGGCATAGACCCTGGCCTTTCCCTTCCACGGTGCATTTTCTTAGGATGGGCCTTTGAGTGTTCTGCTGTAGGAGTTTCCAATAAGTGAGGCTATTTCCAAATGTGTTCTGGTTAAGGGAGGTTGGGTTCAGTACGTTCTATCTGCATGGTCCCTCCATTGCCATACCCTCTAAAGGAAAGATAGAGAGGGAAAACGGGGCACAGCCCATGCCTTATAATGAGCTGCTCATGGTAGGAGATCTGGTAGGTATAATTCATAAACTCCTAGAATCTCAGAACTGGAAGACTTTCGGAGGGTTTGGTAACCCACATCCTAAGAGAATCTCTCGATAGGGGCCCATCCAGTCTTTAATTGGATGTCTCTGTTCACGGGGAGCTCACTACCTACCACTGTCCAGCAGAGGAGATAGTCCAATATAGTGAAAAGAGCATAGAAGACTTGGACTTGAGACTTGCTTCTTCTACTCTCTTGGAGCCTCAGTTTCTTCTTCTGTAATATGATGGGGTTGACTCACATAGTCCCCAAGACCCCTTCCAGCTCTAAGAGAATAGGAAGCTATAAACTGTAATTATAAAGAATTGATAGGATTTGGATCTTAAACTTAAGCTTGAGGTCTGAGGACCCAGGCAGGGGGTAATTAGGATAAACCCTCTAGGCAGGGCTGGGAAATTAGCTGTGGGAGCAATCAGAGCTGGATGTGATCAAGGTGGAAGAAATCTTGGACTTGGTGACTGTCCACCTTCTCCATCCCCATCCCCAGTAAGGGCCCCAGAGTCAGGGAGTCAGCACTCAAGAGCTAAATTACAAACTCAGCCCATTGCACCTCCTCTCCGCTACGGGATCCAGCCAGTGCGGGGTGCTCAGGAGGCCGCGGTCCTCAGGGAAGTGCCCAGGAAGTCTGCCGGAGGTTTTACCGGCGTCTTCAAGCAGAGGGGTCATCTGGGTATGAAGAAAGTGAGGAAGGGGAGGGCAGCCTGGAGAAACGGGCAACTCCTTTCTCCATGGGACGATTCGGAGCTGGAAGGGGTGTCCAGAACGGAGAAGAGAAGATTTGGGGAGCGTCCGGTGACCATTCACATACACTCACATAAGACAAGGAGGAGACTTGTTATTTGCGATCACGGAGGACCAAATCAGGAGCAATGGGAGGAAAGATGTGGAGACAGATTTAGGCTGGAAGTGGGGGGAAATGGCCCCAAAGGAGACTGGGCTGCCCTGATGGGGGAAGGGGAAGAGTGGGGAGTGGACTCTCTCTCCCTGAAAGTCATTTAGGAGACCAGATTTTCTCCTAGGCGTGTTGGAGAAAGGGCATTCCTTGGAGGTTCCTTCCAGCTCTGGGGCTCTGGGATCCTTTGTTTCTTTCTTTCTTTCTTTTTTTTTGTTGCTCTTTTTTTAAATTTTTTTTAATTTTTATTAATACTTTTTATTTGCAAAACATATGTATGGGTAATTCTTCAACATTAACCCTTACAAAGCTTTCTGTTACAAATTTTTCCCCCCTACTCCCCACCCCTCCCCTAGATAGCAGGATATCCACTACATGATAATTATGTTAGAATACTTAAATTGAATATATGTATAGTTATTGCCACACATCATTTTTTTGTTCAGGAGAAATCGTATCTATAAGAGAGAATAATCCGATAAAGGAAATACAATGCAAGCAAACATCAATAGAGAACATGAAAATGTTATGTTGTGGTCCACATTTCACATCCCTCTCTCTGGGTGTATATGGCCTTCTTCACTGAACAATTGTAATTGGTTTGAAGCATTTCATTGTTGAAGAGAGTCATGTCCATTGGAACTTGGGATCCTTTGTTTCAAAGGGACACAAGTGGATACAGATTTGGGGAACAACAAGGTGTCTAATTGGGGAGAACCTAAAAGCAGGAAGTGGCTCCTGGGGCCATGACCCGTGCTATGGCAGTGGCTGTGCAATTCTGAGTCAAGCCTGGTCACCTATCTCATTCATTCATTCGCTCATTCATTCATTCCTACCCCGTGCTGTCACAGGGCCTCAGCCTCTGCCCCAGAATGGGCCTTAGAGATCACACCTGGCAGCTGATGGAAGGAGAAACTTCATGAGAAAGTGCAAAGAGTCGTGGCCAGGACGTGGGCCCTGCCATTGGGAATACCTGCCTTGAAGCTTGCGTACTTCTTGTGCCAGCCTGATCTGCGACCCTTGCAGCAATGGAGAGACAGCTCCCTCACCTTTCAAGCTAACTCCAAAGAATTTTAATGCTGACCGGGAGACACGGGAGACACTGGTACGGGACCTCGGGCCTGGCCTTCCTGCTTCGGAAAAAGAGGGAAGCAGAACCCTAGAAGCACAAAGGAAAGGGGAGATGGGCAAAGCCAGAGGCGCTGCCCTCCTACTGCTCTGACGGGCCGTTTGTGCCTAGACCTATGGTAGTGCTTGCATAGATTGGACTGAGCAGCCACAGCTCAGCCGCCATCCTGACCCATTGTCACTGGTCCTCAAAAACAATAACAACAATAACAACCAAATTGGGATGCTCACACCCGCATCTACTTCTCGGGATTGATTTGAGGCTACAGTGAGATAACATTTATGTAGAACCCCCAGCCCCATCACACACACACACACACACACTCACACACTTACACACATACACATACACATACACTCATACACTCACACACACACTCTCACACACTCACACACACACACACACACACTGGGCTAATTCTCTCACTTACACTCACCCACAAAGTGCTGGGTTGGGGCGGCAGGACGACCCTCAGGTTCTGTGGCCAGCCCTGTAAGGAGCTACTCCTCCTACTCTGGTCCATGTGTCCCATTAAGCCAGCAGCCTTAATGAGCATTTGGTAAGATGGCATTGTAAGAACAGCTAGCTGAAAGCATTCTTCTGCTCCCCCCATTAAAACCCCACAACTTGGGCTACGCCCTCCCACAAATACACACAGCATCCATGGTGGGAAGGGGATCAAAGTCTCCACAGTGGTTTCGGGGCCATGATTGCTGGTGCTGAGCATCTGGAAGTCCTTTCTCTCTTTGTGAAAGAGTCACTAATAAAGCGACTCGTTGGGTACAGCATCTGCCGGGCAGCTCTCTCAGCCGGGCTCCCAGCCTCAGTGGCTTTCCCGAGTCCTTAGCCGCCATTCGCTCTGTTTCCTTTTGCAAGACTGCAAATAGAGAGAATTCTGGGCCAGGAATCAGGAAGACTCCAGTTCCAATATGGCCTCAGACATTACTAGCTGTGTGACCTTGGGAAAGCCCATCTTTCTCATTTCCTCAAGTGTAAAAGGGAGATAATAATAGCTCCTGCCTCTCAGGGTTCTTGTGAGGGACCAAATGATGTGATATTTCTAATGTGCTTAGCACAGTGCTTGGCAAAAGCAGGCAATGAACAAACACACTTGTTTCCTCCCTTCCCATCTGCCCACCTTCCATCTCTTCCCACCCCTTCTCTTTCCTTCCTTCTCTCCCTCCCTCCCTCCTTTCTCTCCCTCCCTTCCTTCCTTCTTTCTTCCTTTCCTTCCTTCCTTCCTTCCTTCCTTCCTTCCTTCCTTCCTTCCTTCCTTCCTTCCTTCCTTCCTTCCTTCCTTCCTTCTTTCTCTTCCTCCTTTCCTCCCTCCCTTCCTTCTTTCCTGACATTTCTTCTTTTAACTAACCACTACTGATGCAGGACCTGCCTGGTTTCAGGAACACCAGAGTTCGTGCCTAGTTTCTGGTTCATGCTGATTATGTGACCCTGGGCAAACTCCCTGCTCTCTCCTTACTGGGGGCAGCTTCCATGATTGTGACAGAGAAGTAGCTGCCCTCTCCCAGCAGAGCAGAGTGCTCTATCCATTCTTGAAACTCTTAGAACCAAAAGGAGAAACCATGTCTTTGACACCATAGGGGAGGCAGAGAAAAGGAAGTTTCAGTTCTTGCTCTCAGAGAGCTCATGATTTCCTGCTGGAGATTAAATGTGTAGATAAACAGCTTAGATCCTAGCTAGACTTTGTGTAGAGCTTCAAGGTTCACCAAATGCTCCCCCAATATGATCTCATGTGAGTCTCACCACAAGCCTGAGGGCTATTATTATTCCCATCTTACAGATGAGGAAACTGATAAATATATAATTTATGTGTTTAGATCAAGAACTTAGCTCAGATTTTTTAAAGAAGCAAATAGGAAACTAGGGTGGGGTGAGTGCAAAGATTTATACAGAATTTATAGAAAATATAAAAATGAGGGAAACTGAGGCCTGGGGAAATTGATGACAGGTTTAGAGTGAGTGGCAGATCCCACCTTTCAGTTGAGGTCCCTGCCTCCCTTATTCAATCCAGCTGTCTCAGAGACTGAAAAATACCCCAGAAAGTGGGACTGACTGTAGGGGAGGAGTGATGAGTGGTGAGAGCAAGAGATGAGTGACAGGCCTTTCCAAAGAGATAGCTCTTGGTATCTAGCACGGGCCTGTGGGCGTCCCCTCCATGAGCCAAGACAAGTGGAATGCATGAACACCCTGCACTGGGATGCTAGGAGACACCCTGACCCAAACAACATCTAAACTGGGGTGGAATTTTGTTTATTTAATCAGCAGATGGAGCATCTTGGATCTTCCCCGGGAGGCCGGGCCAGAGGCGGGGGCCATTTTGGGGCCACACTGATCAAACGAGCACAAGTTGACCAAAAGCGGGCTCGTAATGGGAAAACATGCTCACGAGGGAGAGAGTGGGATTCCCAGGCCTGGCTAGCTCTCCCATAAGTCCCAGAGGGCTTTGGAGTCTGCAAGGCGGGGCAGAAAGAACATTTTGCAGCATCAAGAAGCCCAGGCTTTTGGTGTAACTCAACCCCCAGCTCGCTTTGAGAGTCTGATTTTCCCTCACTGGGGCTCAGCTTCTCCCTCCAAAAAATGGAGACAGGGAGAGCCCATAGTATGTTCTCTAAGGTCCCTCCCACCCCGAGCTCTGACATTCCACGTTCTTCCGTCTAAGCTCCCTCCCAAGCTCTGACATTCCATGTTCTCTGTTCTAAGATCCCTTCCGAGCTTAGACATTCCATGTTCTCCCTTCTAAGCTCCCTCCCGAGCTCTGACATTCCATGTTCTGTGTTACAAGGTTCTTCCCAAGCTCTGACATTCCACGTTCTCTGTTCTAAGGTCTCTCTCAAGCTCTGACATTCCATGTTCTCTGTTACAATGTTCTTCCCAAGCTCTGACATTCCACGTTCTCTGTTCTAAGATCTCTCTCAAGCTCTGGCATTCCACATTCTCTGTTCTAAGGTTCTCTCAAGCTCTGACATTCCATTTTCTCTGTTCTAAGGTCTCTCTCAAGCTCTGACATTCCACGTTCTCCCTTCTAAGTTCCCTCCCAAGCTCTGACATTCCATGTTCTCTGTTCTAAGATCCCTCTTGAGCTCTGGCATTCCATATTTTCCCTTCTAAGCTCCCTCCCGAGCTTAGACATTCCAAGTGCTCTCTTCTAAGCTTCTTCCTGAGCTCTGGAATTCCATGTTCTCTGTTTTAAAAGTTCCAACTTTGATGTTTTTTCTAAGTTCTTCCTAGCCCAGAGACTTCATTTTCTATATCCTAAGATTCCCTCCAGATCTAAGATCAGAATGATCCAGATCATTCTTGGCTTCATGTTCCAAGATCCTGCTTAACAGATATCTATTCTATGTTCAATCATTAGGAAAAAAACGATCTGAACAGAGCTGGGTTAGAGACTGGGATCTTCCACTGACTTGGGCATGTC
The DNA here is from genome assembly GCA_023553655.1 of Myrmecobius fasciatus. NCBI lineage: Eukaryota > Metazoa > Chordata > Mammalia > Dasyuromorphia > Myrmecobiidae > Myrmecobius > Myrmecobius fasciatus. The sequence goes on from JAJPUD010004192.1 coordinate 104,703, forward strand.
ATGGTGTCAGTCCTCAGTTTCCCTTACTTGTGAAATGACATATTTAAGAACACCCTCCCCAATACACACATTGTTGATATACCGATCAGACAAGGCAATGAATGCAGAAGCCCATGTTATCTGTTACATCTGCTCTGAATCCTAGCGTTAACTCTTGCCCTACAGTGTGGCTATTTCATCATGGGATGGAAGAGACTCTGAGCTCTCCAAGGCAGTGCAAGAGTTCAAGTTCCGGCAGATTTTCCCAGATGGGAAAAGTCCTAAGTCTAGCCCTGGCAGTAGACTAAAATCTGCTTCCCAAGGATCAGCCTAGACAAATACGGAGCGGCCCAACGCCGATCACCGGGGGATGAATTCTTTGGCCATGGCAACCCTTGGCACAAAGAGGCAAACAAATAGTCCTCTGTGCTCCATGGTCTTAGAAAGGGGGCACAGGGTGCTAGGAATGACATGACTTTTAGACATTTGTAAACATTAACTTGAGGTAGGCCCTTCTATTGGCCTATTCTATAGGTCCTATTCCATTGATCCAATGACCCGTACGATGCCCTACTACTGGAAGAACCAAGCCATGTCAATATTGATTCTATGGCTTTTGTGGGATAAAGCTGTGTGGGAGAAAGACAACAAGAATCACTCAAAAGAGGAGGAAGAGGAGGGGTTGTGAAGGAAACCTCGAGGATTGTAGACTTGGGAAGGAGGCCAGAGATTGAATTTGGGGTACAGAAATCTGGGAGGCCTTGAGCAGTCTTTGGAGGACTTGAGTTGGGGAAGGACAATGGCTATCACTGAAGGAGACAGATTGTAGATAATGGAGGAAGGGAGGATGTAACAGAATGCTCTGAGGAAGGACACAATCGAAGGTGGAACTTCAGGAAAATCAAGTAGTAAATCAAGGTGGATCCAACGAGAGGGTGAGATCTTTGTAGACCAATGGAAGGCTGAATGTGGTCATCAAAGCACCGATGACTGAGAATTGAATCTCCAGAGTTACAGACCTCCTCCTCCTCCTCCTTCCAGTCATCCCCCACCTCTCAGAACTTTGCCAGGGAGAGAAAAGTTATTCCAGGCAAGAGGCACAGCCTGGCATGAAGGTGGGAGATGGAATTCCCAAACCTGGCAACAGCCAGTATTCTTGGAACGTAAAGACTGTGAATGAGAGTACTATGACATAAGCCTTGCGCGGTAGGTGGGAGCTGGGATTTTTAGGGCCCTATATGCCAGGGAAGACATTTACATCTTCTCCTCAAGGATAAGAGCTGCTGAAAGGGATGGACTAGGTGGTCTCAAAGCTCCTTTCCAGTTCCAAATCTATGCTCTCTGGTCAGAGAACTCTCAGATCTTCATAGCCAACCCTAATCTTTCTTCTGAGGACCAGTTCCCATATCACCAACTGTCTAATGAACCGTTTGCCCTAGAACCAAATGCCCTATAGACATCTTATACCAAAATGTCCACAATTGGGTTCATCATTTTCCTAATCTTCCTTCTTCAGAACTTCTCTGTTTCTCTCAAGGACATTACCATCATCTCAACTACCCAAGTTTGCAACATTGATGTCATCTTCAGTTCCTCACTCCATATATTCAACCGGTGGCCCAGTCTCTACAATCCCTCCCACAAACATCTCTTTCTCTCCATTCACATAGCCATTACCTTGGTCCCGACCTTCATCACCTCTCACCTGGATGATCATGACAACTTTCTGATTAGTCTCCCAACCTCAGATCTCTCCCCAGGCCAACCTATCCTCCATATAACAGTCAAAGTGATTTTCCAACAAAGCAGGTCTAATCATGTTACACCCACACAAACTAAACCCCACTGGCTCACTATTACATCAAGGATCAAATAAACATTCCTCTGTTTGGCAGTGAAAGCCTTTTACAACCTGGCCCCTTCCCATCTTTCCAGTTTTCTTATGCCTTATACCCTGCCAGTTATTCTCTTATCCAACAACATTAAAGTCCTTACTGCTCCTTGATCTCCACACTCCACATCTTGATTCCATACTTTGGCACAGGGTAGTGTCACCCATGAAATTAATGTTCTTTCTCTTTGCTTCCACTTCCTGACATCCTTGGCTTCTTTCAAAACTTGGCTCCAGACTATCTGCATGAAGAAGGCTTCTATTAATCTATCTATCTATCTATCTATCTATCTATCTATCTATCTATCTATC
>JAJPUD010004192.1:106894-125410 GCA_023553655.1 Myrmecobius fasciatus
ATCTATCTATCTATCTATCTATCTATCTATCTATCTATCTATCTATCTATCTATTACCCCTTCCCTCCCCAGCTATCAAGCCTGTATTCTTTTGGTGTATATTCTATGAATGAATGAATGAAAGAAATAATAATATATTAAGTACTTACTATGTTAAATAATTCTAAATTGCTTTCCAAAATGGTTGCATCATTTCATAATCCACCAACAATGTATTAGCACACTTATTATTCCACAACCCCTCCAACATTGAGCATTGCCATTTTTGTCATCTTTGTCAATTTGAAAGTAAGAGGTGAAACCTCAGGGCTGCTTTTATTTGCATTTCTCTTATTTCTAGTGTTTTGGATCTCTTTTTTTTTTTTTATGGTTGTGAATACTTTGCAGCCCTGAGAACTGTTTATTCACATCCTTTAACCATTTCTCTATTGGGGAATGGCTATTAGTCATATATATTTATGTTCATACATTTTGGATTCCAAACTCTTTCTAGAGAAATTTGATACAAAGGTTTCCCCCCCATTTCTACCTTCTTCCTTTTTTTATCCTAGATTCATTAATTTTGTATGTGCAGAAGGTTTTCAGTTTTCAGTTCCCTTTTCTGCTGTAGATAGTATTATTTTCCTTTGGTCACTTTTATTTAATCTTTTTTTTTAAGGTGGTACTGTTACCATTGACTCTCTTCTTCTCTCTTTTCATTTCATGTTCCTCCCCCTCCTTTCCTCCTCTTCAGCTAGTTCTGTTTCTTAATTAAAACTTTTCCTACCTCTTTTAAAAAGGATTTCTCTCAGTTTCTTCATTATCCATTTTTTCTTTCGTTTGTCACTATTCTCTGATTCAAAAGTACTATAATTAACTTCTCTGTCTCTTTTCTCTGTTTTCTTCATATTATCCAAGTATCTATCTAGCTGTTCTGAGGTCTTCCCTCTAGGTTCTTTCTGCCACTGCCTCATAGGACTTGTGCCGTCTAGTCCCTTTTCTTAACGCCTGACCTCCAGAACAATGTCAATTATTGAAGTTGTCAGAGAGGACACTATTCCATGGTAGGTCCCCTCCCAATCACTGATCTATACACTCTCTTGTTGATCTTTGCCCCCCAACTACATTTACCTAGAAATCTCCTCTTGGTGTCCCACTCTTCCAGGTGCCAGTTGTCCCAAAGGTTCCATCTTTTCCTCTCTCCCGGGACCAATAGACTTTTCAAATCTCCCAAGTCTTCATTCATCAACAGAATCCCTTCCACCTCCAAAGTAAGTCGCCCTTCTTCTCTTGTTCCCTTTTCTATCTTCTCCCCTCCTCCTCATTTACTCCCTTGTTGATTGAAATCACAGAGATCACCTTACCCTCATAGATAGTCCTTGATTTGACCTCAGTGGATCACTTACTCTTCTCTGTCTCCCTGTTCCTTCCCCCCCCACCCCCCTTCATATAACCTCCTATGTTGTAATGTTCCACAAAAAAAAAGCATTGATTCACTTGCAGACAAATTATCACAAGGTTCTTTCTGATACCTTCTCCATGGATCCCTCTACCAGACAACCCCCTTCACCTCTGACTCCTTGTTACATTTAGAAAAAAAATCTTTAACCAGTCTCTCTATTACTGTCCTGGCCAGCTGCTTTTATCTACTCTTGCTTTCTGTTGTTTGGGGTATTTGAGATGCAAATAATCTCTTCAGTTCTGATTTTCTTTCTAAAAAGGTTTCAAACTTTTCTTTATTATTGAATGTCCATCTTTTGCCCTGAAGGTTAAGCTTAGACATGCAGAACAAATCACCCTAAACTGCTCTTAAGAGCACTCTTCAGAACACATTATTCCATTCCCTCCTCCCTTTTCGAGTGGGTGAGGAATAGTCTTGCATTATTTGAATGTCCTTTTCTTTGTGTTTGAAGATCTTCCTCCTGATGGCTTGCAGACATTGTTGTTTGACTTGAATTGTTAAATCTAACCACTATGTGCCTTTGAGCCCCTAGCCTTGAGTTCGTCCTGGAAATGATCTGTGAATTTTTTCAATTAGATTTCATTTTCTATGTTCAAAAGTTTTGAGCAGTTCTTCTATTATTTCCCTCATGATGGTGTTAAGATAATTTTTTTTGTCCTGTGATGTTCTTCTGGAACACCTATGATCCTTAAATTGTCTCTATGCATTCTGCCCTTGAGTTCATTATGTTCTGCTTGCATAATAAGTGTATTTTCTACTGTTTTCTCCTTCTCTTCTTCTAGGTTGTCCTTGTCCTTCAGTTCTGTTTATTTACATTCTTAGTCTATTTTTCTCCTTTTTTTCCTTTGGAGAGGGTTGCCATTACAGAATGAAGTTTTTCTTTTTTGCTCCTTATTTTTGTTGTTTAGGACATAGAATTCTGTTCTCATAATTCTCATTTCTCTTTTGAACCCCTCAGGAACAATGTGTCTTGGTTCCATGTTCTTCTCAAATTTCACTGTCTCAAGTGCTGAATCGTTTCCCTTCATTTTGCAGTATTTATTCACAGATGCCTGAATTCATTTACTAGATCTAAAAGTCGCATTTCTTCTGCTATTGTTTTTTCAGCTGAATTATTTAAGTTTAAAGTTTTTGAGTTTTCTTCTTCCTGAAATCTTAGTAAATTCAGTTTCCCCCTCCTCACCTATTTTCCTTATCACTTACTTCCCAACTCCTTCCCCTCTGACTGTGGTTTCATTGGAGACAGGATCTCAGGCTCCTTCCACAATAGGCATTTCACAGTGTACCTGCCTAAATCTCTGCCCCATGTAATTTTTAGTTTTTTAAACTGGCTCCAGCTATGTGCTGTGCTCTTCCCTCAGGCTTTGTGAAGTCCAATCATCTCCCCCACATGCATGTGTCCTGTCCTTTCCTAGTGACCTGTCCCACTCTTTCTGCTTCTTAGTCCCCTGCCTGACACTGGCAGTTCAGAGCCTGCTTTTCTTCAGCACTGGTGCTTTAGGGTTGTAGCCTCCAGTAGTTTTTTTTTTTTTTTTTTAAATCCTGAATGGCTGTGTCCAAGCTGGCTATTTTTGCTTGAACACTCCCCTGAAGTCCAGAGCCTGGGTCTCTACAACACTAGAGAGTGGGAGTGAGGAACAGGGTTCAGGAATGGGTTCTGATGTAAGCCTGTTTTGTGTCCTTTGGACTTTTAGGGCAACCACTTTGCTGATAGCCTGGGAGGATGCTGAGTGATCAGAGAGCATCAGGTCATGAGTTTGAGAAACTTTCTTTTTGCTTTTTTTTTTTTTTTAAATTCTGTCTGTAGATGCTGAACCTGCTTTATTTTTGGTTCATAATTTCTGTGGGTTGTGAGAATGGGAGAAAATGTCTACCCTCTCATCTTATTATTTATGTGACCCAGAAGCCCTCCTTTAATTTCTCTTAATTAAGACTCAGCTCAGGTGTCATCTCTAAAGGTTTCCTATAAGACCTTTCTGATCCTTCTGGTTTCTAGTGACTCTCTTTACTTTAAATATACATACATGGACACAAGTTGTCTCTCTTATTAGACTGTAAGCTCCATGAAGGCACTGACCGTCTCATTTCTGTTTTCTTATCTCCAGCACCTAGGACAGTGTCTGGCATATAGAAGGTGTTTAATATATAATTGTTGGGAAAAGATGTTACATCCTACTCGTACCCATCCTGCATTTCTCCATGGTCTTTTGTGTCACCCTGAATTCTCTGGAGACTGGGATATTCTCTGACTCGAAGTCATATAGCATCAACAGATAAATAATGACATTTAAAAATGGGTAGTTGTTTCAGGGAGAGGCTTAGCATCCTTATAATCATTGCCCAATTTTCCAAGTGCACTGAGAGCCCCATCACTCTTCTTTTTCACTTCCACAGTGTCTTGTCCAAGACAGACGCTGACAGACTGGTTCTGTCTGTCAGAACCAGAGCATCCTGCAATTTGGAGACCAGTCATATTTCATCTACTTGACTTTTCCTGAAAAGATAATGAGGTTTAACTCTTTTGAGGGCTGTGGTTGCCATTTGGGAAGCTCTGGGTGTTCCAGGGCAAGATGCTATCAACACAACATCCTCTCCAAACAGGAGCATCTGGAAGACATCACTGTCCCCAAGGAATCCTTCTTCTATTTACATCTTTTCTCTCTCATTAAGCTTCAATCATTCTCTGTCTATTAACTGACTCTCTATTTCCTACAAACACACCCTTGTCTTCCTCATCCATTCCTGATAACTGTCATTCTATATTTTTCTTTCTTTTATCAGCTAAATGCCTTTAGAAAGTCATCTACCATTATTATCTCCACTTCCTCTCCTCTCACTAGATTTTATACTCCTATATTTTGTTATCTAGCTTTTGACCTCATCAATTTACTGAAATGGCTCTCTCCAAAGTTATCAATGATCTCTTAGTAAGTAGACTGAGGGCTATGTTCTCATTCTTCTTCCTGCTTGACATTTCATTCTGTAGGATTTGACTTTCTTTGTTTTCATGACACTTAACTCTTGGTTTTCCTTCCAACTTTGCTGGATCTTCCTCCAGGTCATGCTCTCTAACCATGGATGTTCTCCAAGGCTCTGTTCTGGCTCCCCCTTTTTTCTCTCATTTTGTTGTCTCACTTGGTGATCTTATCATTTGCCCTGGGCTAAGTTATAAACTCTGTGCTCCTTCTGGTTCTGCTTCTGACTTTGTGGACTTTCTTGCTATGCCTCAGCTACAATTTCATGCTAGATTTTCTCTTAGCACCTGAGGTTTTCTCATTCTAGAACATCCCTCCTCCATCCCATCCCTCCTCTCCCATTAGCAAATTCCTTCTGGGATCTTCAATTTGGGCCCAGGACAGCCAATTTCATTTCAATTCTGACTCTGCTTTTGATATTCTGGACTTGGATATTATTTCAGCACCTTCCTTTAACACCCTTCTTCCCTTATCATTCCTTTTTGTGTTTTTTCTTTTCCCAATAGAATGTATGCTACTTGAGGGCAAGACTATTTTTTTTTTTTGCTTATATTTATATTCTAAGTATTTAACAAACAAAATGTAATTAAGTATAAGCATACAGTAAGTACCTAATAATTACATCTTGCCTTATCTTGCTTTGCCTGTGCTGAAAATTTCCAGACATATATGAGTACAAATATATATACACATATACATGTGCATATACACACATGTACGTGTGCCTATGGATATAAATGTCTGTGTTTGTGTATGTGTATGTATGTTACTAGATCTAATCTCTCTCCTAGGACTAGTCCTTTTTTTTTAGGTGCTCAATAAATGCTTATTGATTGACTAATAACCCAGGTACTTACTCTCTTCTGATTTTCCTCCTACATATATGACTGGTCCTTCCTAACCCCTTTTGTTATCTCATCATCTACATCATACTCTCTAACTGGGGGGCTCTCAAAATTTTTGTCTTGGGCCCTCTTTTTTATTTTTTTTAAATAGTATTTTATTTTCCCAAATACATACAAAAATAGCTTTCAGCATTCACCTTTGCAAAACCTATTCCAAATCTTTCTCTCTCTCTTGCTCCCTTCCCCTTTCCCAAGACAGTAAGCAATCCAATATAGGTAAAACGTGTCATTCCAGTCCTCCATCACCGAATGCCTTTTGGTCCTCTACAATTAGGCATTCTGTAGCCATCTCAAATTCATTATATCCAAATCAGAAATCATTATCTTCTTCCTAAACTCTTTCTTCTTCCCATCTTTCCTATTATTTTCAAATCAATTTGTCTTACAAACTCGATATGATGCTCACTTCCTCACCTGCACTCATCCCATTTATTCAATTCATCCTCCAACCTGCCATTTTGACCTTCCCAGCTTTCTATAGTCCCTTCCCTCTATTCACACAACTACTCCCCCAGTTCAGGCTCTCACCACCTCATACTTGTATCATCACCAGGGCCTTCTAACTTCTACCTGATCTACCTGACTAAAGTCTCTCCACCTGGCAATCCAGCCTCCATTCAAGTGCCGAGATGACCCTCCTTCTATCTGGCCCATATCAGGCCATCCTCAGTAAACCCCAGGGACATCCTATTCCTCCCAATCAAACACAGAATCTCCTTTTTGGTATTGGAAGCCTTTCAAAATCAGACTCCTTCCTTCCTTCCTTCCCAGCCTCCTGAAACTTCCTTCTCTTTTAGGCATGAGAACCAGCCACTGGTCAGATCGCTGTTCAGTGCTCCATCTCCTGACTCCAAGCTTTTGCCCTCTTGGAATACTCTTCCTCCTCATTTGCAGCTCCTAGTTCTCCAAGTCCTTCCTTTCCCTCCCTTTACTTCCTCTCCTCTCCTCAGTCTCCAATTTGTTTGTATGTAGTTATTTGCATGTCATCTCCTTTGTTAGATGGCGAGCTCCTTGGGGCAGGGACTAAGTTTTTGCCCTTTACAAATTCATATGGCACGCAGAAGACATTTAATCTATGATTATTTATTTTGCAACCACAGCAGCTTTCTAGCACACAAATAGAGTAGATGTCAGGAAGATCTGAGTTCCAATCCTATTTCAGGCACTTAATAAATGCCTGAATAAATTTTAAAAAAATATGTGACACTGGGCATGTCCCTTAATCTGTTTGCCTCAGTTTCTTTCTTTGTAAAATAGGGAGCACAGTAGCACTTACCTCAAAGAGTTAGTGTGAAGACCAAATGAAATAACATATGTAAAGCACTTTAGAAATCTTGAAACTTTCCAGAAATAGTATTATTATCTGTTTGACTGGCAGGTCTTATGAGTTTCCATGGCATAAAACATATCATTAAGGAAATCATATTGCCAGAAAAAAAAGATGATCCGGTCAGGTGGATGGCAGCTGTAAGCAATAACAGATGGAGAGTCTAAAGGATCCATTGGTCTCAGAATGAAAAAAGACCACAAAAGAAGGAGTCCAGGGCTTGGACAGATTCTCAGTGAGAAATCATGGACAAGAGGTGCACTGGATGAACAGGTGTGTGACCTTCACTGTGACATCTGTAGCCATTTTAAGGAGGAAGGAAAGGGAACAAGGGCCTACTATGTGCCAAGAACTGTGCTAAGAGCTTTACAAATATTTTCTCAGTTGATAAGATGTATTGATATAACTGGGTATCTAGGTGGTGTGATGACAGAGTGCAGGGAATCAAGAAAACTCATCTTCCTGAGTTCAAATCTACCCCCAGACATTGACTAGCAGGGTGACTTTAGGTAAGTCTCTTAATTCTTTTTCCTCAGTTTCCTCGTGTATAAAATGAACTGAAGAAGAAAATGGCAAACTATTATCTTTGCCAAGAAAATGGGTTCATGAGAATTGGTCACATCTGAAATAACTGAAAGTAACAACATCATTGATAAGCTTGAAAGGATTGAAGGATTGTTCTTAAATCCTAACCAACTACAATTTGATGGAGAATAAAATGAACATGTAGGTGATGATATCTTAGTACCTATTGTCTAGTATTCCAGAAACTGACTGAACTGACCTGAATTGAATTGTCACAGCCTCCTAACTGGTCGTCCTGCCTCCTATTTCTCCTCTTCCAATCTGTTGGGCATATGTTGCCACCTTCCAAAGTGAGAGATGGGAGGGACCTTAGAAATGATTAAATGAAGGAGCATTAAGTCCATACTGCGTCCCCGGCCTATGCTAAGTGTTGAGAATCTACACAGCACTTGCCCTCATTCAACATATAGAGGGAGGAGTATTTTGGTCAAGGGCATCACAGGGATGGCGAGTGGGAGCCATTGGTAGCCAATTGGCAAGACCTGTTCAGTAGCAACAGCTCAAATGTTTATTTGATTCTGGTTCTATAGCTAAAGGGCTAGAAGGAAGGGAGGTGAGTGGGGACAGTGGAGAGCAGAAGGCACACATCTGGAGACCAGGCAGCTGAAGGTGCCCAAAGAGGAAAAGGAACCATGGCTGCCGCTGGCCAGGATAGCTGGACATTCACCAATCAGAACACAGAAAGTCAGAGCCGGGAGGATCCTTGGCACAGTGCTTGGCATACAGAAAGCACTTAATAAATCCTTTTTCATCATAATCCAATTTCATCATAAAATGTGAAATTTCAGAGCTGGGACGGGTGTGCTGGGGCCAGCTCACATCAATTCCAGAAGAGCTGATTGTTAAATTTTCAGAATGAGCATTTATACCTCAGAAATCGGTCAGTGCTACAAAACCAGGATTGAGATATTTTTTTGTTGACTGTCTATATCTACGAGAGTAATGGAGAAAGTGTTAATAATGCCTATTAAATTAAAAATGTGTTGAAGAGCTGGTTGTTAAACATTTACCCGAACACTCCTGTCTAGGAGGGACCTTAGCTCTTAGAACAGATGTCAGAGTTGAGAAGGACCCAAATGTCAGACCTTAAGAAAACATCTATTCTAATTACCCCATTTTATAAATGTAAAAACTGAGACTCAGAATCTAAGTCACGTGTCTCCCCAATGCCCAGAGCAGATAGGAGGGAGCAGCCCTCAGACCCCCTGTTTCTGGGGTTCTTTCTCACAGCCCGCACACTTCTCTGGCCAGCCACTCCTGGGTAGCCAGGCTCCTGGAGTGCTTTCCTGCTAGTTACAGCCTGGAAATTTCCCACTGGGCAGGAGCTGGTGCCAGGGGAGAGGGCGCTGGCCTGGGAGGTGGTGTGGGCTGGCCTGGGGAGGTTGGAGGCCTAAAGTCAGGCCTGGGTGAGAACAAACTGAGGCTCCGTTGTGGGCAAAAACAAGCACTCTTGTTGTGCGGCAGCCTCCCAGGAGGGCTGAGGGCTTGAGTGCCCTATCTCTGGTGGGGCCAATCCTGTTATGGGCACCAGGCGGGCATCTCCCCGGGAGCCAGACTCAGCCGCTTTTTCTCCTGCCCCATATATCCCGTTGTGGGCCTCGCCATTACAGCTTGTGGAATTCCCCAGAAACAATTTAATTAAAATGGAACAAAAGCAAAGAGTGACCGAACATGGGGAGGAGGGGGGGAGGGAAGGAGGAATGAAAGCAGGGGTTGGAGTCTGGGTACCAGCCTTCACCCCATGATTCCTGGGACCTTGCCTGGGAGTTGTAGCTATTCAGTCTCTGGCAATAAAATTAGCTGGTGGAAGGGCCTGTGAAAATAACACCCTTGGTCGCCGACTCTCAGGGCCTTGGCGTGGCACTGGGGAGGAAGAGGTCTGCACTAGGCCCAGGGCAGGCTGCTTCTGGTAAATGAGGCAGGGGGTCCTGGGGGGCATGGCCAGCATCCTGACTGTCTTATCAGAAGAAGCCATTCTGAGTCTCATTTTTCTGTTCTGTGTTAGGTACCAATACATCTTGTCCAAAATGCTTCCATTTCTCCTATCTCACAACCCCTCCTGACAGAGTAAAGCAGACATGGTCAATCCCACTTTCCAGGTAAAGAAACTGAGGTCCAGAGAAGCTTATTCTAGTCCTAAAACCAGGTCGCCCGACCTCCAGTTCCAACCGCTTTCTTCTGAACAGCGCAGTTCCTCACCCACGGTGTGATGGCAAGCTTAATATTCTGGGGGCTCGGTCTTCTCTGCCAAAATTGGGTATAAAAATGATTGCCCTAGCTTCCTCCTGGGATGGTCCTGATGACTGAAAGCCCTCTGTAATTTTAGAACCCCTCTCTTAATGTGTGATCGACAAGGAGATGGGCTGTGTGCGAAGGTACAGAGGGAGACCACAATAAACACTCTAAGTCCTCGTCTGGTACTCATATGAATAGTGAGAGGCCCCTGAGAGCTTAGGACTCCTGTGCTTTGGGGGGACTCCCAGGGGAAGAGTTCTCTCAGGGCATGATGGAGGCAATGGCCCTCGGGATGAGGTCACTCGGTCCAGCCAACCTTCATTCCCCTCCAATTCTTCTTCTGATTTTGCAGATTTGGACACCAAGCCTTTGTGAAGCTCCCTTTTATGTAACTCCATTAAGATTGTCTTTCTTTTTGCTTCTATTCCCATGCTCAGCATTTAAGAGTGTCTGGTACTTAGGAAGCATCTTAAAAATGCTTGGTGATTATTTAATAGATTGCTCAGTGTTCAGAGGATCAAGAATCTGTCAAAAAAAAAATCCATCTTAGTATCTGGAAACCCCTGCGTGAAAGAGTCCAAATCCTCCTTCATCCCATGTGCTGCTCACCTTGAATAATATTATTTCTATATTGGTCTGGATAAAGGGCGGCCTTCAAATGGAACTTAGACTTTTCAATGAAACACATACAATTTTAAAGGATTTATACAAGGAAAAAAACAACTAAAATAAATTTTTCAGTTCTTCAGATATTTCTCTTCCTGCCAGTATGATCACAGCTTCCTTCCCTACGTGATGGTCGTAGTCCTAGAAACCAACAGATTGAAGGAATTGGGGATATTCAGCCTAGAAGGAGACTGAGGGGATGGAACATAAGGTTTCCCCCTTTAAGGGCAGATGCTTAAGAGACAGCATGGTGTGAAGGAAAGAAAGAGATTAGTTTTGAAACTTACCTCTTTGGGGAGAAAAAATCTGGAACTTAAAATCTTAAAAAATGGATATTGAAAGTGATCTTTAAAATAAAATACTACTGAGAAAAACAAAAAGCTCACCTCTGACACTCCATTTTGAGCAAGTCACCTCAATTCATGAACATTTATTAAGCATTTACTATGTGCCAAGTACTGTGCAAAGTGCCAGGGATAAAAAAAAGAGGTAAAAGTCAGCCCTGACCTCCAGGAGGTTACAGTCAAATGGGGATGAAAATACACAAACAAATTTATACAAAGCAAATATATAGAGGATTGATAGGAGATAATAAGCAGAGGGAAAGTACTAGAATTGAGAAGTGTTAGAGAAGTCTACTCTGTTCTGGGCACAGTGCAGGATACTAGGGATAAAAGGCAAATGCTGGTAGTTTCAGCCTTCAAAGAGCCTGCATTTTATCTGAGAATAAACACCCACATGTACATATGCAAATGTACTAGGGATGGGGGGGGGGGAGAGATCAGTCAGGACTCATGACCAATTAAGTCTCTTAGTGGGCTGATGAAATGAAATGAAATAATTAAATAAATACATCAGATTTGGAGAAGTCCATTTCCATCTGATTTTTTTTTTTTTCATCCTTCATTTTTTTTTTTTTGAAGAAAATCAATGATAGCACAGGGCAATTTCCTCACTTGGATGTGACTTGGATTTCAGTAGAGATGCACAAAGGCATCAGTCTCACTCTTCCAGAGTCACTCAAGTCTGGTAATAGGATAAAAGTCAGACCAATTGGTGATGGTCCAGGATGCAGTGGGTGATTTTAGCATCTTCCACATCTGACCAAGTTATTTTTTAATAATAGGTTTTTATTTTCAAAATACATGCAAAGATAGTTTGCAACATTCATCCTTGCAAAACCTTATGTTCCAAATTTTTCCCCACCTTTCCCCCACCTCCCTCCCCTAGATGGCAAGTAATCTAATATATGTTAAACATGTAAAGTTCTAGACATATTTCCATATTTATCATGCCACACAAGAAAAATTAGATCAAAATGGAAAAAAATTAGAAAAAAACAAAATGCAAGCCAACAAAAAGATGAATATATACTCTGTTGTGATCCACCCTTAGTCCTCCCAGTCTGGATGCAGATGACTCTCTTCATCACAAGTCTATTGCAATTGACCTGAATCACTCATTGTTGAAAAGAGCTACCTCCCTCAGAGTTGATCATCACATAATTTTGTTGTTGCCATATACAGTGATCTCTTGGTTCTACTCACTTCACTTAGCATCAGTTCCTGTAAGTCTCTTAGGCCTTTCTGAAATCAGCCCGCTGATCATTTCTTATAGTACAATAATATTCCATCACATTTATATACCATAACTTATTCAGCCTTCCCTCAACTGATGAGCATCCACTTAATTTCCAGTGCCTTGTCACTACAAAAAAGGCTGCTACAAACATTTTTGAACATGTAGGTCTTTTCCCCTCTTTTATGAGCTCTTTGGGATACAGACCAGTAGAGACACTACTGGATCAAAGGGTATGCACACTTTGATAGTCTTCTAGGCACAGTTCCAAATTATTCTCCAGAATGATTGAATCAGTTCACAACTCCACCAACAATGTATTAGTGTCCCAGTTTCCCCACATTGCCTCCAACATTTATTATCATCTTTTCCTGTCATCTTAGCCAATCTGAGAGGTGTATAGTGGCACCTCAGAGTTGTCTTAATTTGCATTTCTCTAACCATTAGTGATTTAGAGTATTTTTTCCCATATGACTAGAAAGGACTTAAATTTTTTCATCTGAAAATTGTGTGTTCATATCCTTTGACCATTTATCAATTGGAGAATGGCTTGTATTCTTATATATTTGAGTCAATTCTCTACATATTTTAGAAATTAGGCCTTTGTCAGAACCCTTGGATGTAAAAATTTCTTCCCAATTTTCTATTTCCTTTCTAATCTTGTCTGCATTGGTTTTGTTTGTACAAAACCTTTTTAATTTAATATAATCAAATTATCCATTTTGCATTTCATAATGTTCTCTAGCTCTTCTTTGGCAATACATTCCTTGCTTCTCTATAGATCTGAGAGGTAAACTATCCCTTGTTCGCCTAATTTGTTTATAGTATCACCCTTTTTACCTATATCATCAACCCATTTCAATCTTATCTTAGTATAGGGTGTTAGGTGTTGGTCAATGCTTAATTTCTGCCATACCATTTTTCCAGTGTTCCCAGCAATTTTTGTCAAATAGTGAGTTCTTCTCTCAGAAGCTGGAGTCTTTAGGTTTATTAAACACTATATTACTATAGTCATTGACTATTGTGTCTGACTTATGAGTTCTAAGGCTCCACAGTAATTATTAAACACTAGATTACTATAGTCATTGACTATTGTGTCTGACTGAGTTCTAAGGCTCCACAGTACCTGCTTTAGCTGCCTTAATGACCACTGGAACTTGTTATCTTCCACCAGTTCCACCAGGGGAAGTCTTCACAAGCTTGGGAGTGGGCACCTTCTAATTCACCAAAGGGTTACCCTCAGCCTTGTTCAGCCCATCTGCTAATAAAGTTTAATTGAAGTGTGCACTCTGTGCATGCTAAAACTTGTTGGAGCCACAGGTGAGAATTGAGTGACAGGTGGACACCAAAGGTGAATGAGCAGAAAGGGCTGAGGCACCAGTCCTCCCTGAATACCCATACACCCCTTGGTTGAGTACTGGAAAAGCTTGCCTCTGGGTATGGATCAACTTGGTCTTTTTCTCTACCCACTCATTTACATAGGCAAAATGGGAGAAACTGAGAGCTTAAAAACAAGGCAATCTATCTTGGAGATAGTAGAAAAGAGCCAGCTAAGGATCTGCCTGTTGAGTGTGCTTCTCACTTTTTCCTCTGTGATTCTTAAAAAGTAGTGGGGTTCCCTCCTGCCCTGTCAAGCAATGGCATCTTGTAGCAGAACCAATGGAATAGAGTTGAGTTGTCTAGTCCAGATGAGTCATCGAGAGAAGTCCAGAGTCTGGGACCTAGAGCTGGGATGCTGTGTATATTGGGGAATAGGAGAGAGAAACTCATCTGCCGCTTCTGGTTCCCTTAGGGGATAGGGGTGGTGGTGGGGTCCTGTCACCTTCTGAAAGTGTAGAACTGAAAGGTAAGATGAGCTTGTAGCTAAGCCCAAAGTTGGAGACAGTGGAGACAGCATGCATCCACTCAGGAGTAGTGCCAAGGAATCCAGTAAAGCCTCCTGCCTCACTGTACCCCCACGAGATGCAGTGGGAGGATATCATGAGCAGACATGGGTGCTGGAGTTGTCAGTGGGATGCTGTAAGTTTCCTTGGTTACAAGTATTCACTGTGTATATACCTCTATTTGTGAGCTCAATGGGTGTCTACACTTCCCACTGCCATCATCTATATTTTTGGAAAAGCGTGCCTGAAATTTATGGGGGGGGGATAGTATCTTGCTTCTGTCCCTACTAAGTTGCTCCAGGAAATGTCTTTGCATTGAGCTTATTTATATGGAAACAGAAACACATTGATGAGTGCCCTTGAAGTGTAATTTTAGGATTGCAGTCACTGAAGACCTTGAACTTGGGGTAGCTGTCCCATTATGGGAGTTCAAGTTGTGAGGGTAGCCTAAAGGGCTGCTACAAATGTATCTATACATGAGTATATACATATAACTGAAGGCTCAAAGCTTACTACTATGGGACTCTCCACTCTTTGGTAGAGTCCAAAGCTCCAGCCTGGGAAAGGGGCATGTCAGAGTTGGTGAGAAAAAGAATGGGGCAGCTAGGTGGTGCGGTGGATAGAGCACCAGCCCTGAAGTCAGGAAGACCTGAGTTCAAATCTGGCCTCACACACTTAACAGGTCCTAGCTGTGTGACCTTGGGCAAGTCACTTAATGCCAATTGCCTTAGCAAAAAAAAAAAGAAAGAAAGAAAGAAAAAGAAGAGGAATCTGCTCTCTTCAGCCTCCTGGGTTCTTCTAGCTTTCAGCATCAGAAAAGATGTGCAGGGTAATTTCCTCTATTCAAAATGCTGAAGAGAGAAAAGGACTCTGAGAAGAGGTTAACACGAGAGCAGTCTGGCAATCTCCATCACTCTCCCACCCCCAATTTGCTACACCAGAGGCTTTAGGGAATATCCCTGGTGAGTGACATCTGAGACACTTTCTCTAGGTTGAACTGAGTTCTCTTCCTTCTGAGAGAAGAGCTCCTTTGCTCTGATTGTCTGGTTTATATTCTCAGATGTCTCCTTTCTCTGATTTCTGCTTTGCTATCAACTTGGATAAATGAGTTTCTTTGCTATTTGCTCTGTGTGTGTTCTTTGTGGAACTGGCATTTGTTGGGAAGGAAATCAAGGCTTGAATATAAAGCCTGAGGCCCTCTCTTCCCCCTTTAGAGATAGCTATCAGGAATTTTGCTAGAACCTAAAAATGACATCCCATGGACTAACAATATTTAAAGAAGCAGATAGATTCCCTTTTTAGCCCTCTCTGAAGGGAGCAAAGTGTTGACCAACCTCTGGCCCCCACTTCCTGCTTCCCCTCCTGCCAAGGATCAAAGTCTGCTTGGGAAAAAGGTGGAGAGGGGAGATACCAAAGCTGCATCTATTTTTATCTCTCTTTGAGTCACCCACAGTACCTCCTGCTAAATCTAAAGCAAACATAAGATCGTGTAAAAGGAGGTGCTGGAGCTGAGTTTCTAAGAGTTTCTAAGAGGAGAAGTAAGGGAAGGATCTATTGTTCATTGTGACAAAGAGTGTTATGTGTAAGAATTTCGTGGGACAGTAGAGTTTGGGAATGGGAATAATGAAAGATAAGATGGGACCAGTTTATGAAAGTTTAAAATTCAAACATAAATTTATTTTTGCTTTTAAATCTTAGAAGCAATAGGGAAACCCTGGATATTGTTGAGTAGGGGATCAACACAATCAGCACTTCAAAATAGAAAGATCCATTTGGCAGCTCTGTAGAGAAGAGAGCATGAAGGAGAAACAGTAGTTAGGAGGCTATTGTAACAACAGTTTAGTCAAGAAGTGAGGAGGATCTGAACTGGGGAGTGATTGCATACGAGTAGAGAGAAGGGTTCAAGTGAGAGAGATGGAATGGAAGTAGAAATGAAGTGATTTGAAAACTGAGAAGCTGCAGAGAATAAGGAGTGAAAGCTAATGCCAAAGTCATGAATTTGGGAGGCTGGAAGGCTGGTAGGATCCTTGGCAGAAATAGGGAAGTTTAGAGGAGGAGCAGGTTTGGGGGAGGGAAGTGATGAGTTCTGGAGAAAAATGGAACTGATGGGTTTGAGGTGCCTGGGAGATGTGTACATTGAAATGGTCACAAGTAGCTGGGGTTGCGGGATTGTCGCTCAGGAGAGATATTGGGGTGGATAGATCAATCTGGGAAAGATGATCATTAAATTCATGGGCTCTAGTGAGATGCCCAAATGAGAGAAGAGAAGCTCAGGGGGCCCACAGTTAGTGGGCATACCACTATCCAGCAAAGATTTCTGGGAAGGAGTGAGCAAAGAAATAGGAGAGCGCAACACCCCAAACCAAGGGAGAATATTTGGATGAAGGGAATCAAATGTCAAATGCTGCAGAGAAGTCTGCAGAAGTACAAAGACAGAAAAATGATTAGCACATTGCAAATCTAGCATTTGTAGCTTTAGAGACAGTGTTTTTAGAAACTAGGGTTGCAAAGGGTGGAAGAGGGGATCTAGCAGAGGTGACTTTTCCCCCCTAAGACTTTGACTGTAAAAGGGAGAAGAGAATGGGGTAAATAGCTTGAGAGGATGGCAGGGTTTGGAAAAGGTGTTTAAGAAGACTTGACTTGGGTGTGTTTGTAGCAGCAGGGAAAGAAATGGTAGATAGGGAAAGAATGAAAGTTGAAGTGATAGGGTAAAGATTAGGAGGGAAGTGATCTACTGGAGGAGACCAGAAGGGGAGATACCAAGGGCACACATGGAGGGATTTGCCTTAGTTTAAAGGAAGAGAGAGTGGAAAAGGAAACTAAGGATGTTTGAGGAATAGAGAAGAAAGAGAAACTCCTGAGTCAATTTTTAAAAATGTAAAGTGAGATCCTCAGCTGAGCATGTTGGAAGGGGAGATGGGAAACAGCTAAGTAAGGAAAGAAGAAAATGTCAAATATCCTATGTGGGGAAGTGTAGCTTATTGGGAACGAGTTGTAATGTGTGCAGGGGGTCACCTGGACACCGATTGACTGCTACTGGCTTGTTTCTTCATTAAATTTCCCCAGGTTCCAAAGTATCCTGGAGTATAAATAGAGTCAGATATGAAAACAATTCCAGAAATTCTCTCTTTAATCAGTGTCCCAATTTCAGACTAAGTTGGGCAAAATTTTTCTTTTTGGGGATAGCTTCCTTCTCTTAGTATCAAACCACACACTTCTTGATTTGAATTCAAATCACGATAGATGGTGGTATTCTTAATAATCGTTTCAAGTTACATTGAAATGCAGATAAGCATTTAAGAGAATAAGCTTCCATTTGGAGCTTATTTTTCAGCCCAACTGAAACATATAACTCTTTCCAACAGTCAAAGAAAAAACAAAAATCAAAGTGATTGGGCAGGTCAAGGGAACTTTCAAAGCGTGGCTCCAGAGAAAGATGAGAGACCCTGGACTGGAATCCAGGAATTTCACCAACTACTTTTAGCTGTTGCTTCTTGGCTAGATCTCCTTTTTAAATCATTTTTTATTAAAGCTTTTTATTTATAATACATATACATGGGTAATTTTTCAACATTGACTCTTGCAAATTTTCTGTTCCAAATTTACCTCCTCCTTCCTCCCATCCCCTCCCCTAGATGGCAGGTAGTCCAATACATGTTAAATATCTTAAAATATATGTTAAATCCAATATATGTATGCATATTTATACAATTATCTTGCTGCACAAGAAAAATCAGTAGATCTCCTTTTCAGTCTGCTCTGGTCCCCCTTGATCCTATCTGTTCTTACCTTCCTGACTATTCCTCTAGGACATGTAGTTTTGCTGGCCCTTGAGTTCCCTGTTTTCTGCAACAGAAGCAGTACCCAATCTTCCCATTTGGATTGAGAAAAGAAAGATGGGGGACCGACCCCTTTTCACAGTCCTTTTCTATTTTGGTGATGATAAGAATTCCCTGAAAATCTGGGGAATGCCAGCAGACAGATCCCTCTGGCCCCCTCTCCTGGCCTTAGTCAACCCAGTCTCCATGGCAACATTTTGGGGGGAAGAGACTACATTCAGAAGAATAAAATGTTTACCTGGAAGCACTGAGGGTACAATAGAGGTTAAGTAACAGATTCTAATGGGTCCAGACAGGTTGATTATGCGTTTTCTTCCAATTCCAGAATGCAGAACATAAATAGGAGAGAAGGCAGATAGTAGGAGTTAAGCAGGGTCAGGATTTGCCAGGATGTGAGTGGAGTTGGGACAAGGGGCAAGGGATTTGAGAACAAGTATAATGAATGCACAGTTTAATGGACAGATACAACTTCACTGCTCATCACTGATCTGAATTAGATACCCTTTTAATTTGGAAGGACCTGTCAGAGACTGTATATACCCTTTTGGTCCAGACTTTGAAAAGTGAGAGCCATCTCTTTACCACAACAAGATATCAGAGAAGGACTCTGGGTAAATAAAATTGGATTATTAAAATACATGTTAACCAAAAGATTCACATATGTGTAATAGAGATTACAGAATAGTTCTAAAAAAAAAACAAAACAATCATTCCCTTTCATCCCTGAGAGTGATTTGAACAATCACAATTTTTAAGCCAGAAGTGGGAACCTGATTCATATCCAGGAATTTTAGAGAAGATGCACATAATCTGCCAGGGAGTGCATAAGATAAGATGCAGGAGTTATAGAGGAGAGAGGGTCCTCAGTTTCACATAGGACTTTAATGATCTGTACTGAGCTGGAAAGATATGAAAGCACAGGAACAATGGATAAAGGGGGAGAGACAGAGACAGAGACAGAGAGAGACAAAGAGATACAGAGAGACAGAGAGAGACAGAGAGAGACAGAGACACATACACACATACACAGGGAGGGAGAGAGAGAGAGAGAGAGAGAGAGAGAGAGAGAGAGAGAGAGAGAG
>JAJPUD010004192.1:137866-149909 GCA_023553655.1 Myrmecobius fasciatus
CTTCCTTCCTTCCTTCCTTCCTTCCTTCCTTCCTTCCTTCCTTCCTTTCTTTCTTTTTTTCATACATATACATACACTCTCTTTCTTGTATGTATGTATACATAGACTTGTATGTATACATTCTCTCCCTTCATAGAATAAAACTTCTTTAAGGTCAGAGACTTTGAGGGTTTTGTCTTTGTGCACTCAGTGCTTAGAAAATGCTCAGGAAATACTTGTTGACTGACCCCCATCTGGTTAGTGGCTCAGTCTGCATTTCAGTAATCCGGCCCCTGCTGGGTTCTGAGCTGCTCTTATTACCTCTCCTCCATTACCCTAGGGGAAGGGGTGTGTGTGGGGGGAATGGAACAAGCAGGACTGTGGTCCCCTGGGTTGGATGCACAGTGAGGGCTCCTGGTGGTAAGGTGAAAAGTCCAGATCCCCCAGAACCTTCTCCAGGGAGGATTGTTGGGGCAGAGTTCCTCCCTTCTGGACTGGTTCCCCACTCAGTCCCATCTCCTTGTTCACTAGGCACTCTCCACATCAGAGACTTGTAGGCTGACTCCCTTGTACAGTACCTGACACGCAGTAGGCGTTTAATAATTGCTTGCTTATTGATTGATTGGAAGGGACCTCAGAGATCACCTAGACTGCTCTCTCCATTATAGCTGAGGATATCTAGGCCCATGAAGGTTAAGTGACTGACATAAGATCATACTTATACTAAGTATCCAAAACAGGTTTTGAACACAGATCCTCTGACTCTATCAATGTACTTGCTCTGCTTCTGGGCAGGTAGATGGCATAGCAGAGAAGGAAATCAAGAACACTGGGTTCGAAACCCTTCAACATATATTTAACCATGTGACACTGAGCAACTTTCTACACACTATCATCTTCAGTTTAATCATCTGGCTATATCCCTTATTTATATTATTATTATTTATATTTATATTATCTGTATAAAGAGGAGATATAGCCAGACTGTTAGATAGTAGCACCTACTACCTAGGGTTGTTGGGAGTTTTGTTCACTTATTTGTGTCCGGTTCTTCATGACCCCATTTGGAGTTTTCTTTTCTTTTTTTTTTTTAATTTTATTTTATTTGCATAACATATGTGTGGGTAATTCTTCAACAATAACCCTTACATAGCTTTCCGTTACAAATTTTTCCCCCCAACTTCCCCACCCCTTCCCTAGATGGCAGGATATCCACTACATGTTAATTATGTTAAAATATTGGCAAATCGAATATATGTATACATATTTCCAAACTTATCATTGGTGTGCAAGAAAAATCTTATCTACACAAACGACATATCAGATAAAGGAAACACAATGTAAGCAAACATCAATCAAGGAGTATGAGAATGTTATGTTGTGGTCCACATCTCGCATCCCTCTCTCTGGGTGTATATGGCTTTCTTCAGTGAACAATTGGAGGTGGTTTGAAACATATCATTGTTGAAGAGAGCCATGTCCATCAGAATTAATCGTCATATAGTATTGTTGTTGCCGTGTATAATGATCTCCTGGTTCTGCTCATTTCACTCAGCATCAGTTCATGTAAGTCTCTCCAAGCCTCTCTGAAATCGTCTTGCTGGTCATTTCTTACAGAACAATAATATTCCATAATATTCATATACCATAATTTATTCAGCCATTCTCCAATTGAAGGGCATCTATTCAATTTCCAGTTTCTAGCCACTACAAAAAGGGCTGCCACAAACATTCTTGCACATCTGGGGCCTTTTCCTTTCTTTATGATTTCTTTGGGATATAAGCCCAATAGAAATGCTGCTGGGTCAAAGGGTATGCACAGTTTGATAACTTTTTGAGCATAGCTCCAAATTGTTCTCCAGAATGGCTGTATCCGTTCACAGCCATTTGGAGTTTTCTTAGCAAAGATACTAGATTGGCTTGCCATTTCCTTCTTCAGTTCATTTTACAGATGAGGAAACTGAGGCAAGCAGGATTAAGGGACTTGCCCAGGGTCACACAGCCAGTAAGTGTCTGAGGTCACATTTAAACTCAGATCTGGCACTTTATCCACTTTATCCACCTCTTATGGTGAATAATACAGTATTGGATGTAGAGACTTTGAAAACCTTAAAGTACCATAGAAATGATTGTTCTTAGTATTATTACCGGTTGTTGGCTCCCTTTTCCAAGTTTCTTTCCTTCTCTGGACCTCAATTTTCTTTTCTATAAAATGGGTCTTGGTGAAAACCAAGTCTCACATGTTTTTTATGAAGAAAGAAGCAAATCCTTCGTCCCCTTCCCCCGGGCAGGACACAGGACACAGTCCAGGCTGTAGAGCTGCTTACATTCTCATTGCCACGCTCGTTTCTAAATATTATCCCCTACCCTATCTCTGATCTCCCACCTGATGCACAGTTGGGGGGAATAATGGCAGGGAGGGAGGGCTTCAGCCCTGCTCATGTTTGACAAGTTGGCTTCTTCCTAATCCTCAGATTTGGAGACCCACTCCAGAGATCCACTGGAAAACAAGATGGCGCCTGAAGCCAGGGGCAACTTAGCCTTGCTCCTCTCCCAGCTCTCCCCAGATCCCAGGATCTTAGAAACAGATCCCCATACTCAGAAGACAGATTAGCGTTCATGACCTTGGGAGGCAGGGCAAGCTAGTGGAGAGGGACCAGACCAAGATGAAAAGGGAGCTCGGAGGCTTCCTCCTCTGAAGCTCAGGAAAAAGCGATACGGTTTTCCCTTCCACGTTCTCACTGTGGTTTCATTATATTGCGGGTCGGAAATTAAACGAAGATTTGGGGGGAATTTTGTGGAAATTGTACATGACAGAAAAAGTTTAGGAACTCAGAAATACAAAAAATTGATGTATAATATTGTATATTATCAGCCTCCAATTTACAATAAGGTATTGTAAACACCCCATAAAAGAAACAGAGAAATTCAGGCTTCTTCTCTGCTGTGAAGGGAGGGCCACAATTTTTTCCACAGATTGTGCCAGATTCCCAGGGTGCCACACCCCTAACTTCTTCAGTGTGGAAGGGATAACTATTTTGATAATGGGATTTCAGTAGAGTTGTGTTTCCTTTTCTATCGTACGTATGCCATTTTGGGATTTAAAAATACAATTCTGAGAAGGGCTATCACTGGACTTCCCAAGGGGTCCATGGCAAACCTCTGCTCCAGTCGAATCCTCTCATTTTATAGAAATAGAGTGTATTTTACTCAAGATCACAGTCAGAAAGAAATAGCATCTGGATTTGACCCCAAGTTCAGAATTTTCTCTCTCGTCTCATCCAATGCATCATTCTACCCCCTTAATTCTAAACTCTGCTGTTTAAGTGTTTGCCTTCTTTGGATCTCAGTTTCTCCATCTGTAAAATGGAAATAAGAATGCTTTTACTACCTACCTTATAGGATGATGAGCTGTTTTGTAAATTTTGAGGCAGTCTGAGAATGTGAACTATTATTTAATCAAACTTCTTCACTTTGTACCTAGGGAAACTGAGGCACAAAGTAATTAAAAAAAAAACTTGTTCTGTCTCTGAAGTATCCTTCCTTGTCTCTCAGGTGGCAGCTTCTTGTGGCTGCCATTGGGCCTGGGATGTTAAACAGAGGAGACTTATTCCTGCAGCCTCAGAGGACTCCCCACAATCCCAGATTTTAAAAGCTAGCTTATTAGAAGAGGAAGAGACTGACTGGGGTTCAGAGGGGAAATTTGCCCAGGTCAATAAGAGATGTGGCTGGATTTGAATTCAGGTCCTTTGGTTGTGACTTCATTTTGGATTCTCATCAGTTCTGTGGTTCTCTGATCTCATGTAACTTACTGGCAGGTCGACCAGATAGTAGGCCATGAAAAGCATCTGAACTTGGAGTTAGGGGGCTTGGGTTCAAATATTACCCATGCTTCTCACTGACTGTGTGACTTAAAAAGTCACTTAGTGTCTCTCTAGTCTTAACTTTCCTCATCCTTCAAATGAAATTAGTTCCAATTGTCACTATGATTTCTCTAGGTTCTGGTGTTCTGTATTCTATGATTTGTTGGGAAAGAGATAGGAATTAGGGTCTCTCTGTTTCTGTCTCTCTGTCTCTGTCTCTCTCTTTCTCTGTTTGTCTGTGTTTCTTGGTCTCTCTCTCCCTCTGTCTCTGTCTCTGTGTCTGTCTCTCTGTGTGTTTCTATATTTCTCTATCTTTTTGTCCCTCTCTCTGTCTCTGTATCTCTCTGTCTGTCTCTGTCTCTCTGTATTTCTCAGTCTCTCCCTCTCCCTCTGTCTCTGTCTCTGTCTTTCTCTCTCTCTCTCTGTGTCTCTTTATATCCTGTCTGTCTTTCTCTGTGTGTCTCTTTATCTGTCTATCTCTGTATTTCTCTGTCTCTCTGTTTCTGTCTCTCTGTCTCTGTCTCTGTCTCTCTCTCTCTGTCTCTGTCTCTTTCTCTCTGTATTTCTCTCTGTCTCTGTCTCTCTGCCCCTCTGTCTCTATCTCTGTGTGTATGTGTCTCTTTCTCTCTCTCTCTCTTTATCTCTCTCTCTCTGTATTTCTCTGTGTCTTTGTCCCTCTCTGTCTCTGTCTCTCTCTGATGCTCTCTCCCTCCCCCCCCAAACCTCTCTCAGATCAGGATTTGGGCCGGAGCCCCAGCTCTAAGCCCTGGTCTCCCCCCGTGCCCCGGCCTCACTCCCCCAGAAGAAGCTGTTCAGTTCAGTAAGCCTGCCTTCCCTGGCCAGCTCCTCCCGCTGGGCCCCAGGAGCTGGGCGGACCAGCTTGTCTGTCTCTATTGATGGGATTACTGGGCCCCCCCAGTGCAGCCTTAATGAAGGTTGTAGGGGGGGGCATCTTGTTTGGTCAGCGGCTGCTCGGGAGCCTTTGGAAGCCAGCTCCCCCGCTCCAAGCGGCGCTGGGCCATTCATCGGGGCTCTGGGGGGGATGCCGGATTACCTCAGGCAGCCTTTTTCTCCCCGTGGCCCCCGACTGAGGCTCGGCTCGGCGCTTGAGGCCGGCAGCTTGGAGGGGAAATGATGCCTTAAAGAGAGTTAACGAGATGGATGGCGTCCAGTGCCAGGAGGACAGAGGCTCAGCACGGAGGTTGGCTTTTTCTGAAGGGGGGATTTGCCTTTCTCCTGCGCACTAAGGTCATGAGGAGACCTGCGGCTGCCCTCGTCCAGTGGGGAAGGAAGCTTGGGCCCGGCCTCGGCCGCCATTTCTGACGGAAGGCATCGGGGCGCTCAAAAAGGCCTCGACCAGTGTGTCCGGGCCCAGCCCCGGGGGTCTGGGCCTTTGGGGGGGGTCTGACCCGAGCCCTCCCCACTCCGGGGAGCTAATAGAGCTGAAGACGTGATGCCTTCTGGGAAGGACTGGAGCCCCCCTCAGCTTCCTGCTCCTCCCCCTGCCCGACCTCCTCTCTCTAGCCAGGTCTGGCCCTTCCTCCTTCTCTTTCCCATTTGTAGGAGTCCAGAATGACTGGGCTTTTGGAGGCCATCTCTCTGATTTCGCCGCCCAGGCAGCAGCTGGCAGAGCGGGCGTCAGGCCCTCTGCTTCCACAGGCAGCTTTCCTGCAGCACGCCGTGTAGAGGGCCCTCTGAGGCCTTTGCAGTAGCCTGCTATGTGGTCCCTGGCAGGGTAGTCCTCCCCCCCGGTCTGTCCCCCACAGAGAATATTCCTAAAACAAGGCCTGGCCGTGTCCTTCCTTTGCTCCGGAATCCCCTGTGGCTCCCCAGTGCTTCTCTCCTGGACTACAGGCTCAGGACTCTCTGCAGGACATTTTTACAACTACAGCATTAATAATCGTTATTTTTCTCTGTAGTGCGCTTGACAGTTTCCGAAGCGAGTCTCCTTCCAGCTGTTGCTCCCTCAGTCTGCACACTTCCTCTGTCATCCTCATCCTGTATCATTTGTGAAACCCCAGCTCCTCCCAGGAAGCTTCATCCCTCCTCCGGAGGCAGGAACAACCTGCCCCCTTGGCCTTCGCCCAGCTCTGGTTTTTCTCCTTTCTCACCCGCTGCTAGTGTGTCGTTCACCCGCGTTGGGATCTTACGCCCCTTTTGGGACAGTTCAGTGTGAGGGCAAGGGCGGGTATGTAGGTATGGCTTCTCCTCTACAAGGATCTGCCCCCAAGAAATGGCGCGTGAATGTTTGTCTGTCAGGCGAATGTGGCTGCTAAATCCCTCTCTCCTCCTGGGCCACGGACCGTGACTCCCACCTTCCCCGAACCTCCTCAGGTACTCTGGCCCATCCTGGCAGGTGAGCAGCTCTCCGGGGCCATCACCTCCGATTCCACAGGTTGGCCCTCTTCTGGAATCAGCCGCAGTCGCCCTCTGACCCGGAGGACCCTCTGCAGCCACTCCCTGAAATCTAGGGATGATGGTTCCCTGTTCCCCTTTTCTGTTTCCTCTGCTCTCAGAGGATGCTGGGTTTCTTCCAGGGCACCCGGCGAGAGCTTCTGTTTGCAGGTCATTCTGTTAGCATCACGCAGGATAAATGAAAACTGCTAAATGCAGCAAACGAGAACCATGTGTGGGGCCCTGGGGAGGAGCGCGGCACTCCGAGGGGGCGGCCGGGCTCACTGGGGCCTGACGGCTCGGAGTGGATTTGGATGAGAGAAAAGTAAATATGGACGGCAGTCAGCAGCCCACAGTCTCTCTTCACACCGATTGTGAGACCAAACTCAAAATCTCTTTGCTGTTTCCTAAACAAAACAAGACCCCCAGGCTGGGCGTTGACCTAAATCCTAGTTTTGTGTCTCCGTGGAGAAATGCCAGCTTTCCCAGACTGGCAATGACCTCATGCAGGTTCCTAGAAGCCGAACAAGAAAACCCTCAGGTTTTAGCGTTGGGGAAACTGAGGCCCATGGATGTGAATTCGTTAGGGCTTCTGGGAGGTCATGGCTGACCCAGGAACAACCTGCCCCCTTGGCCTTCGCCCAGCTCTGGTTTTTCTCCTTTCTCACCCACTGCTAGTGCATTGTGCTGGGATCTTACCCCCCTTTTGGGACAGTTCAGTGTGAGGGCAAGGGCGGGTATCTAGGTATGGCTTCTCCTTCGCAAGGATCTGCTCACAAGAAATGGCGCGTGAATATTTGTCTGTCAGACGAATGTGGCTGCTAAATGGCTTGTCTCTTCCTGGGGCACATGCCTTGGCTCCCACCTTCCCTAAATCTCCTCAGGTACTCTGACCATCCTGGCAGGTGACCAACTCTCCAGGGTCATCACCTCCAATTCCACAGGCTTCCCATCCCTCGAGATGTCGTCCCAAAATTATGTAGACTATCTGGCGAGGTAGGGAGCTTCCCGTCATTCAAGATGTCGTCCCAAAGTGGTACAAATCATCTGGCGAGGTAGGGAGCTTCCCATCACTCGAGATGGTTAAGCTTCAGAGAGACTGGAACTGAGATTCTTACCCAGAATGGGGTGCCAGGGTCCCTCCTCGGTCCCATTCCTGTGATTTTCTTTCTTGCCAGGCCCTGCCTCCCTCTGTGCCCCCCACATCTGATATGGTAGCCGTGTCTACTCAGAGGCCCACATGGTCCCCAGGGACCCTCCTCCCCTTGTCCTGTCCAGGGGTTCATGGGTGGCAGGGCTTGCAGGGGTGAAAGGCACAGGGTGCCGTGGTCCGGAGGAGCCCTTGGGCTGCATCTTCCCGTGCCAGAGCCGTTCTGGTACCTGGCGCTCTGCCAGCCCCCCCCCCTTCCCTGTCCGTCCCGGCTCCCAGATGTCAGAGTAGTCAAGCTGCCCATCCTTCTTGCTGCTGTTTATGCTGGGCTGCCTTGTGGAAATTAAGCTCTCGGCCAGGCCCCGACTTTCCAAAGGATTTAATAGACCCCTTTGTAAACAGCTCCAAATATTTGTCCAAGTGACATTTATCGTTCACACGTCCCAGGGCCCGAGGCCACCGGAGTCTGTTGTGGGGTTTCTGTTGTTTGCAATGCTTCTTCTGGTCTTTATAAACTCGCAGGAGAGGCTGCCCGTGAAACGAGGGCACTTGTCTGGTCGGGGAGTCCCTTCCTTCTCCTTCCCTTCCTTCGGCCTCTTAGCTTGGCTTCCTTCAAGGCCCACGCAAACCATTCCGCTGCCTTGACTGCCACGGGATGTAGGAGACTTCAGCCCTCTGACTAGTCCATGATCAATGGTCATCTAGCCTCTGTTACAAATCCTGCAGTGAAGAAGGATGCAGCAGCCCTCGAGGCAGCCCAATTGTTGGCCCATTTCCCCTAACATCCACTCAAACCGGCCTCTCTCTCGCCACCCGTCGCTGCTGCTTCTGCCCTCGGGAGCCCCCAAGGAGAAAGTGTCAATCTCTCTTCCAACTGGCAGCCCAAAGGGCGTGGCTGGGCCCTTTCTTCCCTAAGAGGAGCATCCCCAGTTCTTTTAAGTCTTTCTCCATCCCTAGGGCTCAGGATGCTCTCTGGGCATCAGTCGGTGTCTTTCCCCACAGGCGTTCCCGTTCTCTTATCTGAAATAACCCAGACACAGTTAGTCCTTGGCGATCCTCTGACCAGAGCTAATCAATTAACAGATGGGGAAACTGAGGTTTGAAGAGGGAAACATCACTTGCCCTTCCAGAGGGATGCTGCCCAAGCTGAGCCCCTTGTGGGTGCAGACTGGAGGTAGCAGGGTTCTTCTTCTGAGTGATCTTCCCAGATCTGTTTACTTACCTGGAACATGAGGCAGTTGGCTTAAGGATCTAGAAGATCTATAAAACTCTCATCTCTCTGGAGCCTCAGTTTCCTCTTCTGGCACACTGGGGAACTGGACTCTGATCTCTGAGTCCTCTTCTGAGTTTGGATCTTGTGAAGCTGAGATTTAGAAAATAGATCACAGAGCAGATGTGTCAAGATCCATCTCAGATCCCCTTACCAAAATAAGGTCAAAATGGGTACGTGATAAACGGAAGGGATGGCTTACCTATGAGATCTTTGGAGAAAGGATGAATTTATGTCCAATGAGGAACTAGAGAACATTGTAAAAGGCAGAATGGACAACTTTGACTACAGTGAGTTGACTGACTGTCCCAACACAAGGATTGAAACATGCTTACCGCCTCCATCAAGGGGAAGGCATGGCAGGAGAGACCCTGCCCACGGTCTGGCTTCCTCTGGTGGGGTTCAGTCCTAGCCCGGCCCGGGCCAGCAATTGCTTTGGCCTTTGGAGTTGACAATGGCGTGGAAGTTTGAGCCACACAAAGCTGGGGAGGGCCCTCAGAGGCTGCAGCCTGTCCGTGGCCAAGGATCTCTCCATCTCCCCCAACGAGGGGCCATCCAGGCTTTGCTGGGGAGCCCCTGTAGCCAAGGGGAACGTGCTACCTCCCAGAGCCGACCATTCCCCTTTGGGGCATCTCTCTAAATGTCCGGAAGCTTTTTCCTGAGGCGCAAATCTGCCCCTTTGCCACACAGCCGTCGGTGGCTGTTTCTCTCTCTTGTCACCTTGCCCTCGCCTTTGCTTACAGTGTTTCCTCTGCCTGGAATGCCCTCCCATCCCCTGGGGAAGGCTTTTGGGAGTCTTCTCCATCCCTTCAAGTCCAGCTCAAATGGCACCTCCTCCTGGAAGTCTCCCCTGATCTACACTCCTCTCCCTCACCCCCAACCACCAACAGAGAGACCCTTCTCCACCAAGCATAGAGCCCTGGATTTGAACCTCTCTCTTAGATTTAAGAGGCCATATTCTATCAGTTAACCATATTTCTTCCTTCTAAACTGACCTGCTGGAGACTGAGTCTGATCCTAACTGACTTTCTCGTTCGTTCCCAGCCCCGGGGGTGTCTACTCAGAATGAATGTGGTGGCCATTGTCCGTTGACCGTCTGGGCCTCAGTTTCTCCCTTTTTAATATAAGGTGGTTGGATTGAATGGCCTTTAAGGTCCCTCCCACCTCTAATATTTCCTCATATGCTAATTTCCAGGTCATGGGCTTTTCCAGTAGGAGACTTCTAAGGTTTAACACAGAGCCTGGCACATAGGAAGCGCTGAATAAATGCTTGTTGACCGACTGACTGATTGATTTAGATGGTCTTAGATGGGGCCTGTGGGGCTGAGGACTGAGGGATGGTCCCAAAGTGACAGCAGCAGCTGTGGGCAGATTGGGGGTGGGGAGGGCCCTGGCAGAGACATTGCCGTGGTTAGTAGGCTGGCATCTCCGGAGAGGCTTTGGGGTTGTTCTTGGAGGCCAAGTCCTCTCAACCCTGGATTTTATTTCCACCCTCCTCGGCCCTGCCACCTTCTCCCCAAGCTCCTTCTGACTCTTCAAGCAGGAATGCCCGGAGGAAAACATGGGCCTCCGAGGGGGCGAGCCATTTGGGCCCTTGGCGTCAGGTTGGGCTTTGGACTTGGGACAGGATTTACCCTGTTTACCCAGTGCTGGCGGAGCTCCCCGTGACTGCCATGTGGAGAGGCCATTTCCCAGGCCTGCCTGAGGCCTGATTCTCCCTCAGTTACTGAGTTACCTCCCTCCCCTGCCCTTAGCTAGCCCACCTGATGGGGAGCACCCTACCCCCACCCTCTGCCCGAGGACTTTGGGCAGAAGCCCCGGCCTGCCTCTGGACACTTGAGTTCAGATCCATGTTCAAGTACTGGAAGAAAAATCAAAGGCAGAGGAGGGCAGCCCCCTGTGGAGACCCAGAAAGGACCCTGCTGACCCCCCTGGCTGGACTTCTCATCTGTGATCTCTGCATGTGCCCCTCAGAGAGGGAAAGGCAGAGAGCCAGACACAGCCCGCAGGAGGAGGCAGATCCCGGGCCTCTACCGCCCTTGGCTTCTGTTGGGGGGGGGTTATTTCTTTAGAAAAGGCACATGTGTGTCCATCTGTCTGTCATCTGTGCATCTCCCTTTGTACATGTGTCTGTCCTTCTGTCCATCTCTCTGTCTCCTGGGAAATCAGACAGCTGGCCTGCTGCACCTTCCCCATCAAAGCAAGAAGAAGAAGGAACTCCTGAGAAAACCCAGGGGATTTCAGCAGTGTTGTGCAGTGGGCAGGGCTCAGGCTGGGAATGCAGAGACCGGGCTCTGACTCATTAATTCTCAGCAAGTTCTGTGCTTCCTCTGTTTTCCAAGGGCTTGCACTAAGATTAGGAGAATTAGGTGGTCATGAAAGGCCTGCTTAGCTCAGAAAGTCTATTTTATAGGATCCTTCTTATGTTTGACTTTGCCTGTTCTAAAACCCTCCCAGCTCTGCCACTTGGGATTAGGTTCTCAAAAAGTATCCCTCCAGCTCTGACCTCCCCTGTTCTAAGGGGCCTCTCAGCTCTGACATTCTCTGTTCTAAGCCCCTTCCCAGCTCTGACATCCCTTGTTCTAAGCTTCTTTCCAGCTCTGACATCCCCTATTTTAAGGCCTTTCCCAGCTCTTACATCCCCTGTTCTAAGCTCCCTCCCAGCTCTGAGCTCCCTTGTTCTCCCAGCTCTGACACCCCCTGTTCTAAGCTCCTTCCCAGCTCTGAGCTCCCCTGTTCTAGGTTCCCTTCCCAGCTCTGACCTCCCCTGTTCTAAGGCCTCTCCCAGCTGTGACCCTCTTTGTTCTAGATCCGGAGAGGCTTCTCAGCTTTGACACTCCAGGTTCTCTGATTTCCCGAGACCTCAGGCTTGGAAACTGTTCAGAGCACTAGCTCGGAGATCAAAAGCCCTCTGCCCCCCTCCTACTGGCTCTGGCAATTATTCCATCGGTAATGGAACGAGGCCCCCCCTTTCATCCCCATTAATTACCGAATTGGCTCGTTAAGCCCCGACATTCCAGGAAAGCTTTTCCAGGACAATCCGAGCCCGAGTTCTTGGCCGTGGGAGCCGCGAGCGGCGGGAGGAAAGGCTCCAGCAGCAATCTGCTCCCCTCTCTGCCTGCGGGACCCAGGCCCTACCAGCCCTGGGAAGCGTGGGCCCCACTGCCTCCCCTGCCTCTCCCTCCCCTTGTCTGCTGCCTGCCCCTCTTACCTGCACTGTCACGTCTCTGTCCCCTTCCCTCTCTCCACTGCCTCCTGTGTCTCTGTGCTTCTGTCTGTGCCTCTGACTCTGTCTCTCTGTCTGTCTTCTCTCTCTCATCTCTGCCTCTCTGCCTCTCTATTACTCTTTCTGTCTCTATCTCTATTAATGTCTCTGACTGTCTCTCT
>JAJPUD010004192.1:149919-164851 GCA_023553655.1 Myrmecobius fasciatus
TCTCTGCCTCTGTCTCCATTATTGTCTCTTTCTCTATTACTGTTTCTATCTGTCTCTGCCTCTGTCTCCATTATTGTCTCTTTCTCTATTACTATTTCTGTCTCTGTCTCTGTGTCTGTCTGTATCTGTGCCTTTGCCTTATGGATAGAGGACTCCCTAGTTTTACTTCTTTGGACCACCTCTGTGCCTAATGCTGGGTCTCTATTCCCTCCTCCCCCCTTAACCCCCACCTGGAGAGAATGCTCATTCAGTCTCTCTTATCTCAGGGCAGGGGGGAGTAAGTTGACATTAAAGGAGTTTATCCATGGGGAGTTGGGTTATTATCTGCATCCTGTCCATGGGAGCTGAGAGATGGGCCTAGATTTTCACCTGACCAATCACAGAGATCACCCCGTCTTTTCATCTTTGTTTCTGGGCTCCTTAATTTTTACCTCTCTCTGAAATTCTGAGGGTTTGTTTGGAGTTGGAAGAGACTTCAGAGATCATCCAGGACAAATACAAATAGGGAAACTGAGGACCAAACAAGGAACTTTGCCAAGATCATAGGTAGGAAGTAGTAGGGCTGGGATTTAAACTCAGATTATTCAATTCCAGACCCAGAATTCTTTTCACTCTCCTGTCTCCTGACTCTGCCTCCATTTACTTCCTGCTCCCTCACTTCTCTGCCTGCCTTTCTCAGCCTGTCCTGTTCTCTGTCCTTTTCTCTGTCTCCCTGCCCCATCTCTGTTTTTCTTTCTTTGCCTCTCTCACTCTCTCTGTCTCTGTCCCTATTTGTCCTTCTTCTCTCTTTATATCTGTGACCCTGTCTCTGTCTTTGTGTTTCTGTTTTTCTGTCTCTGTCTCTCTCTGTGTATCTCTCTCTTCCTGTCTATCTCTCTGTTTATCTCTATTTCTCTCTCTTCCTCCTTCCTCTTTCCCTCTCTCTGTCTCTGTCTCTGTGTCTCTGTGTCTGTGTGTCTCTGTGTCTCTCTTCTCTCTCTCTCTCTCTCTCTCTCTCTCTCTCTCTCTCTCCTTCTCTCCTTCTCTCCTTCTCTCCCTCTGCCTTGGTCTCAGTCTGTATCTGTTTGTTTCTCTTCTGTTTCTCTCTTTTGGTCTCTCTGTCTTTGTCTCTCAGTTTGTCTCTCTTTCTCTTTGTGTGTTTCTGTCTCTGTGTCTCTCTGTCTCTTTCTCCCTCACTGTCTCTGTCTTCCTTTGGGAGATAACATGTGTCCTCCTGTTTCTAGCCAGTCAACAACTGTCAGTAACTGTCAAACATTTATTAAGCACTTTCTGTGTAAGCATCTGGGGAAGCCCTGGCAGGGTCTCTGAGCCATGAGGACCCTGGGTGGGGTAAGCCCTTGCTTTCCTCAGCAGATTCTGTTTGTGGGGCTGCTATCTCTGTCTCCCCCTGCCCAGGGTCCTGAATCCCTTCAGACTTGGGGAGGGGGGCTCCCTCACGTCCTCTTCCACTTGCTTATTTCTGACCTTAGACGTCACAGAATCAGAGCATCTGATCTAAACCCTGTAGGGAAGCTGAGGCTCAGAGAGGGGCAGTCACCCAGTGCATCAGTACCAAAGCTGAGACAGAGCGCATGCTATTCCATGACCTTTGTGCTTCCCAGAGGTGTGTCAAGGATCAAAGGGCTCACTTCTCTGATGACAGCCCCAAGACTTGCAGCCTGGCTAATTGCCGTAGGAAGAAACTGAGACCCAGAGAGGGGAGCTGGCTTCCTGAGGCCTCCTGGGTGATGGTCCCAGTCCCCCCTCAGGCTGAGGCTGTGGGGCCCAAGGCTGGTGCTGTCAGTGCTTCAGGGACAGATTTTGGCTGGGGATGCCTGGGAATCTATCAGTCCCATCAGGGGAAGTGGAGCATGGGCCTCTGGGCGTGTGTCCTGCTTGGGCCCCTCCACGGCCCGGCCCGGCTGCGCCCGCCACGTCTTAAGTATGGCAGCGGCCTTTGGGCCTGTGTCCTAATGCTGGGTCATCCTCTCACAACCAGGCTGCGGTCTCCAGACCCAACACAAAGGATCTTCTGGCCTTGGCTAAGGGACAGCCGAGGACTGAATCATCCCCGGGCCAGAGACGGGGCTCCGGGGGCCGGGGGAATTCACAGAGGCCACGGCAAGGGCCTCGCATGGGGAGCTGGGTATTTATCTGGGCTCTGTGACCTGGACCCAAGCCCAGCCCTGCCAGAAGCAGAAGGCCGGATTCACGGCCTACGAGGGCCCCTTGGACGCCAGACGGATGACCCGAATTCAGATGAATCCAGGTCAACTTGTTTTTAAAGCATCTCTTAAGTGCCAGCTTCTGTGCTAGGCAGGGGTGACCCTGAGGCCGAAGGCAGCCCATCCTAGGCCCCAGGAGAGGACTTTCCAGGCTGTTGGGCAGCAGGTGACACGCACACAGCTGCTAGGGCCTGGGAACAGAGCTGGAGCTCTTCTGTCAGACCTTCTGGGCCGGCGGTCCGTCCATGTCTGCCTTTCTCTTTCTCTCTTGATATGGCTTCTATCTCTGCCTCGCCACTCCTTTGTGCTTGCCTGTGTACCAGCTTATCTCTGCCTCTCTCTGTTGCTCTCCCTAGCTCTCTCTCCATCTCTATATTTATTTATCCATCTCATTCTGTTTCTAGCCATCTGTTCTCTCTATCTTTCTCTCTTTCTCTCTCTCCTCTTCTCTTCCTGCCCTTATCCTCCTCTCATCTTTCTCTTCTTCCTTCTCTTCCTCCTCCTCCTCTTCCTTCTCCTTCTTCTCTCCTTCTCCTCTTCCTCCTTTCTTCTTCTTCTTCTTCTTCTTCTCCTTCTCCTTCTTCTTCTTCTTCTTCTTCTTCTTCTTCTTCTTCTTCTTCTTCTTCTTCTTCTTCTTCTTCTTCTTCTTCTTCTTCTTTCTTCCCCCTCCCCTTCTTCTTCAACTCTATCTCTTCCTTCCCTTCTATCTTCTTCTTTTCTTCCCCTTCCCCTTCTTTTCTTCTTTTTCTTCTTCTCTTCTTTTCATCTTCTTTTCTTCTTTCTTCTTCTCCATCTCCATCTCCTCCTCCTCCTCTTCCTCTTCCTCCTCCCCTTCTCTTGTTCTTCCTCACCCTCCTCCTTTCTCTTTGTCTCTGTCTCTATCCCTCTCTGTGTCTCTTTCTCCCTCCCCCTTTCTCCCTCTCTCAGAGGGCGAGGGAGAGCCCTGTGCCAAAGGAGCTGCTTTAGTTCTTCTACTTGAGGGAAGAAAGCAGCTTCTATTTCCTTGAACAAAACTTTACCTCTTGTGTCCCGAGTCCCCTCGCTCCCTTCCCTCAAACAATGCCCCCTTTTTCCAGCTTGCCTCTTCCCGACTGGCTATGTCGGCCTCGCCCCGGCCAGGCCCGCCGCAGGGCCTGGCTCTCGGACTGATGCCATGCGCCATGTATGGACAAGGAGGAAGTCCTGTTGGGCTGCTGGGAACTGAAAAAGGATGGGTGACTGAGGCCTGGGGAGAGGGCCCGGGGACCCTGAGTCACGAGTGTGAAAAAGGCCTGGCTTTGAGACCACCGCTCACGCCGTCATCTTGGACAAGTCATTTTTTGCTTTTCTGGGATGTGGTTTTCTCCATCTTTGTACAACGGGGTGAATACTCACTGATTTAGAACAGGAAGGAACCTCCTGTGGTGAATCTGACTCATTGTGTTTGGGATGCTCTGGACTCCCTCTCCTGAATAGCTCCATTTCCCCCTCATTGTTCTAGGGGTGTACCTGAGGATTTGAGGTGTTTTTTGCTAATGATCCCAACTCAACTCCCCCCTGCTATCTGTCTCTTCTCCCCCTGCTATAAACTTCCAATTTCATTTAATATTAATTAAGCTAGGGATGTCGCCCAGAAACAGGAGGACCTGACTTCAAATTTCACCTTAGATACTTCCTAGCCGTGTGACCCTGGGCAAGTCACGTAACCTTGTATGCCTCAGTTTCCCCATTTGTAAAATGAACTGGAGAAGGAGATGACTGACCCCTCCTGTAGCTTTGCCAAATGGTGTTAGGAAGAGTTGGACACAACTGAACCGCTAAATAATAAATAGGCTTTTGCTAAGGGTTATTCGCTTTGAGGATAAGGAGGTAACAACAGAACACCCATGTCCTCCCAGTCTGGGAGCATACTTATATCCCTTCTCTGCTGAATTTTAGTCCGACCAAGTTCACCACTGCTGCCAGATGAGTCTTCTCCTCCTCCCTCAGGTCACTGGTCCCTAAATTTCCAGCTTTGGGGCATTGATGAATTGGCTATGGGATTTTTGTGGGGGAGTAGATAAAAGAGGTCATTCTCTGCCTCATTTCTTAACTTAGCCTTTATCTCTGAATGGGTGTTGCCACAGTTAAAGTGAAAGCTATTAAGGAACTTAGCTTTAAAAAGCCAAGGTCTCCCATTTCATCTAGGGCCATCTCTCTCATCTTGATCCACAGGACCTAGAGGGCTCTGAAGGGGAAAGTGGGGCAGGTATCCTTGCCCTTCCCTCCCACACTTAAAGCCAATTCACCTGCATGTCATAGCATCCCCTCCCATGGTTCTCTTGGAGAAGGAAGGACAAACAGCAGTCCTTTCTACCACATTAGACTGCTATGGTTGTCTGGGCCTTGAGGTTGGGGGAGGAGGGAAATGACATTGTTTTCAGGGTTTGGCCTCCTGGGGCCAAGCAGAACCGAGCTTATTCTTTCCAGTCCTTGGATGACCCTTCACCCTCAGATCCAGCTTTCCCCTGGGCCTTGATCTGGGTACTTTGGGGAGGGGTCGCAGCTCCTAGAGACAAAGTAGAGTTAGAAAGGGATGGAGCCGGAGGAGACACGGGGCTTGGCTGGTGCAACCTTCTCTGCCAATAATCCTACACGTAATGAGGCCTTTCCCTGGCCCTGCTCTTCTTTAAGGGGCCCAGAGAAGGCAAGATTTGGGTTGTGAGGGTGGCAGATGCCCAGGCTGCCATCTTGTCCTGGGAAGCCATTGGTCTTCTAAATTTGGCTTAATGTTCGACCTGGCTGTCTTCAGCCCCTTTCCAGTCTTTCTTCATGGGTCTTCATCAGGTTTCTGGTAAACGCCCCAACTGCCCTTCGGGGCCAGCCAGGTACCTGCAGCACCAAGGTCCCCAGAGACCAATGCTTTAATAAAAGCCCATTGGCACTAGCAGTTACATGTCAATGGTAGGAGGGCATCATTGCCCAGTCAGTCTTAAGCCAGGGAGTCAGGAGCCCTGGGATTAGGGTGGAGTTGCTGTTCTCACAGCTTAGACCCCCGGGAGCCATGGGAGGGGAGGTGAAAAGAGACAGATTTCAGTTCAAAGGAAGGAAAAACTTCCTGAGAGTGAGAGCGGTCCTCAGGTGGGATGCTCTGGCCGGGGTGGCTGGGCTCCCCTTCTAGAAGTATCCCAGCAGAGATCAGATGAGTAGCCGTCCCTTGGGACAGAGGATAATCATTTAGGAAAGGATTGGACCAACTGCGTCCGACACCCCTCCATCTCTGGGGTTCTGCCATTTTGTGTTCTAGGCGTCCTCCCAGCTCTGACGTTCTCTGCCTTAAGCTCTCCCCTGGCTCTGCCGTTCTGTATTCCTCCCAGCTCTGACCCTCCCTTTCCCACATTCTGTGGGGACATAATAAATCCTTTCTGAACTGAATTTTGATCATAAGAACACATGGGAGGGGAAAGGGGAGCCCAAAGACACGTCTTTACCTTATTTGGGAAATACCTCCCATCCTGCCTAGTTTGCTCCTTCTCACCTGAGCAGGAGTCGTTCTCTTAGGGACATCCCCAGATCTTTCTGAGGGACTGCCCCGGGGACTTCCCTGAACCGATGGAGCTCAGTGCCAGTGTCTCTTCTATCCTGGCCCGACCCGGAGCTGTTTCTGGCTCTGAGGGGAACTCTAAATCCTCTTGGAGAAACTGAGGGTTGTCCTGGCCCTTGAGGGCTCTGTCCTGGCGAGGGGCATTTTCCTCAGTCCAGGTTCTGAGGGTGAGAGAATGGGCTCGGCTACAGGATGGATCTGGCCCATGGGAGCCTGGGGAATGTCAGACCGATGGGGGGCCAGAGAGGCTGTTCATCTTCCTCCATCTCCCAGACTTCATTCTTTCCTCCCTGCCTCCTGGATTTGGGGAAGGAGAATTTCACTTTTTTTCCTTGCAGAGGGGATAGTGGAGAGTCTGTCTGGAAGAGACCCAGGATGTGCCCTCTAGAGCATCTTCCCAACCCCCATAGGGCCCCTCCATTAGACCATTCCATTTATTTCAGGTTATTGATTCAATCAATAAGCATTTAGTTGGTCAATATTTACCGAGTCCTACTATGTGCTGTCTGCTGTAATACAAGGGCGAAACCTTATCCGTGTCCTTCAGGATCTCACGTTCTAATAAGGGAGACCACATGCAAACAGCTTTGTATATATACGTGTCCACAGATACAGCCAGGATAATTTAAAGGGAAGGCGAGGGGGGGCCTCCAAAGTCTCCTGATGAAGGTGGGCTTTGATCTGGAGCTTGGAGGAGAGCATTCTAAGTGAGGCAGGGTAGCCTATGCAGAGCTGCAGAGGTAGGAGACGGAGAATCCTGTGGGAAGAACTTCCTAGACCATTATAGCAGGGCCATAGAGTCTGGGAAGGGGAGGAAGAGTTACAAGGCTGGGAAGGTAACAAGGGAGCGGGCTATGCAGGACTTAGAATTTCAGTGAAGAATTTATTTGGTCCTGATGATGGTAATAGGGAGCCACTGGAGCTCATGGAGCAGGGGCAGGGAGAGGGAGTTGGGTGTGACATGGTCAGTCAGTCGGTCAACTAGTATTTATGAAGTCCTGCTATGTCAGGGATGGTGCTAAGCTCTGGAGATCAGACTCTGCTCTCTGAGGGTCTGGAGAGTCCCTTACCTGTGATTTGGAAGAGGCATCTTGACAACTGAAGGATGATTTGGAAAAGAAGAGATGAGGCAGGAGGACCACCAGCTGGCTGTTTGGGGAGTCTTGGCTTGAGGGCTCAAACAAGACTGTGTGGGTGGAGAGAAGCCCCTCCAGCCAATCACTGAGTGAGTCGACTAGCTTTTCTTAGCACCTACTGTGTGCCAGGCACTGTAAGCACCTACTGTGTGCCAGGCACTATACTAAGCTCTGGGGAGACTTAGAAAAGTGGAAGACATACCCTACCGTCAGAGAGCTCACAGATGATGGAGACAACATCAAGCAAACAACTAGGTACAGTCAAGTCCCGGACAGGATAGGCTGGAAGTAATCCACATTGGCGAGGCACACGCATCAGGGGCCATTGGAAAAGGATTCCTGGACAAAGTGTAACTTTATCTGGGACTTGAAGAGAGCCAGAGAAGACAGGAAAGAGAGAGGAGGAGGAGGAGGAGGAGGAACAGGAGGAAGAGGAGGAGGAAGAAAAGGAGGAGGAAGAGGAAGAAAAGGAGGAGGAGGAGGAAGAGGAGGAGGAGGAAGAGGAAGAGGAGGAGGAGGAGGAGGAAGAGGAAGAGGAGGAGGAGGGAAAGAGGAGGAAGAGGAGGAGGAGGAGAATTCCAGATGGGCACAGCGAGGAATATGCTTGAGTCATGTTGGAGTGGGAGTGATGAAACTGGATTGAAGAACCTGGATTCAAATCTGGGTCTTGTCACTTACTTGCTGTGTGAGCCTGGACAGGCCACTTAACCTCTCTGAAGATGGGCTTTCCTGATTGTTAGGCTAGGCCTTTGAATTCTAAATCCCCACAATTCCCTTTGGTCTTTAAAGCTCTTTGATTAGCTCTGCTGGGTGAGCTATTTAATGGATGCCTGGGCGAATAAATAGACAGTTGCATTAAGTGGGGCTTGAGGCACTGCTGGGATCCTTGCCCCCATTTTCCACAAGAGGAGACTGAGGTTTCTTGGCTTGCCAAAGCTCCCAGTGGAGGTCAGAAGCAGGCCCAGTAGTCCGCCCACTGCCCTGTGCTTCTAGCAGATCCCATCTGAGCCTGCCTCCTCCGGAGGCTGGTTTGCCCGCTTCCCTTAGGGCTCCCTCCAGAAAGGCTAATGCCCATTTCTTAGTCCAGGCAGACTAAGGGCTGGAGAGGAGCCTTGGGTAAGCTGAGTCTCTGACCTGGGAGCCCTAGCAGGTAGAGGAGGGTCCTGGTCATTAGAAGTAAGACCCAGAAGTGATAAGGAAGGGGTTAATCTGGACAATGGGGAACTAAGAAGGGGGGGGGTGGAGGCCCAGGCAGGGGTGGGCGGGACGCTGGGGGCAGTAGTGGGGGCAGGGAGTTTTCCGGGCAAAACAGTGTCATTCATGGCCCCGGACGCCTCCTCTGGGCTGGGACCCAACATAGCTGTGGTGAGAACTACATTTCTAAGTGGCCTTTAATGTTTTTCACGGCTGGAAAATGTCATTATAGAAAGGAAAAAGAGGTCCTGCACTCAGATGCCCTTCTCCCCTTGGGCCTCCTTGCCACCCACTGGGCCACCTTTCCTTTGCTCCCGCCCTTCACCTGGGCCCTAACCATCACCTGGCCGATATCATCAGGGAGAAGCCATCAAAGCAGTTCCCTGCTAGTCTCTCCCCCTGTAGTCAGTGGTTCTGCTTCCTCTCATCAGTCTCTTAAAAGCCTCCCCCACTGGAGTCGGGCTTCTGACTTCATCTAGACCCCTGCCTCCAAAGTGACCACTGATCTCCTTCCTAATTGTCAAACTGAATGGCTTCCCCTCCCCCCACCAAAAAAAAGCCCCCCTTCCCCCTTCAGCTTTTGAGACTAGAGCCCAGCACACAGTAGGTGCTTAATGAATGCTGGGTGATTCATGATGGACTAGTTCAGAATCATTGACTGAGGTGGCAGTCCCAGCCCTTGCCGGCCCCTGAATGTCAATGGGCCTGTTTACCCATCTGTGAAATGAGGTAGATACATTCGAGTCCTTCGGAGTCCCTTCTCCACCCCCTTTATGAGCCCATAGATGTGTGCAGAATGGTTTGAGGAGGGAGAGAGTGCTGGTGATTCAAGAAGGGTGGCCTGGAGGGCATGGCCCCTGCGGAGTCCCGGGCAAGACGGGGGCTCCAAGGGCGCTTGAAGGGCAGTCCTGTGGAGGAAAGGTGAGCTCTGTTCTGCTTGGCTTACACCACCAAACAGAGGCTCGTGGGGGCAAATCGCAAAGGGGCTGATGGGGTCTGGAAGTCCAGATTACTGCCCCTGTGTGTTTGGAGCTGCCTCTGGAGGGGAGGCTTGGAAGTCCAGGCAGAAGCTGGACCCCTACCATTTGTCGAGGGGGCATTATTGTGCCCTCGAGCTCTAATTCTGTGTTTTATCAAGTCACACCCTCCTGTTTTACAGAGGGGGAAACTGAGACCCAGAGAAAGTGACTTGGCCAAGACCGAAGGTAGCCAAATGTCAGAGCCAGAATCCAGATCTGGCTCCATCCCGAGCCTGCATCCTGGCCTTGGCTACCCCCCCCCCCAGGCCAAGCCCAGGTAGCAGAGCCCAGAGTTCTAATGCCGGTTCCTGGTCTCTGCTCACCCAGCTAGCCAAGCCCCCTCCGTCCCTCAGTCCTGCATGTGGCTGATGGCGGAAGCAAGTCCTGTTTTTGCCTCCCTGGGTCTTGGAAGGAGATGCTGGGATTTTTTACCCCCCTGGGCCGCTGGCCAAAAGGCATCGCCCATCAGCCTTGAAGCAATCCTGCTCAAAGAAATCATATTAAACATCAGTGGACCGTCCCCACCTGGCAAAAGACGTTACAAGGAGGCAGGATCTGGCCTGGCCCGATCCCGGAGCGTCTGCTGATGAAATCCAAGCAGGCTGGAGCCCGGGCCGAGCCCGGACACAGCCTTGTGCAAACACAGACTGGACAGACCACAAATGGGGCTCCCCGGGGATGTGCTGTCTCCTCCCGGAGAGGGGTGCAGGCTGGGCAGTGGAAACAACTGTGGAAATCCTGCCCTCACACAAAGGTTTCACGGCCCGATAGTTCAGCTGGGCACCTTCTCTCTCAGGGCCTCAAGTTTGAAATGGGGGGGGTCCGTAAGGTCAGGCATAAATAAACGCTGGTTCTCTGAGGGTCTTTCCAGTTCTGACCTCCCCTGTTCTAAGGTCCCTCCCTCCCCATCTCTAACCTCCTCTATTCTAAGGCCCCCCCCAGCTCTAATCTCCCCTGTTCTAAGTCACCCCCATCTCTGACACCCCCTGTTCTAAGCCCCCCTCAGCTCTGACATCCCTTTTCTAAGCGCCCCCATCTCTGATACCCCCTGTTCTAAGCCCCCCATCTCCAACACCCCCTGTTCTAAGCCCCCCATCTCTGACACCCCCTGTTCTAAGCCCCCCATCACTGACACCCCCTGTTCTAAGTCCCCCGTCTCCGACACCCCCTGTTCTAAGCCCCCCAGCTCTGACCTTTCCTGTTCTAAGCCCCCCATCTCCAACACCCCCTGTTCTAATCCCCCTCAGCTCTGACCTGCCTGTTCTAAGGCCCCATGACTCCTGAGAAGGAGAGTCCACTGGTGGGCTGGTATACTGGCAGCAGGCAGCCCACGGCGGGAGGGGGTCCGACTGCAGATTCTGTGACTCCGGAGTCAGTAATCTCTTCATTGTGTCTGTTACCAGAGACCCCGCTTGGCTGAATGCCGAGGGGCTCACTCCCAGAGGGCTGTCCCCATGGGGTGGGAGGGAGAGGCCCTTTGAAATCCAATCCAATCAGACAAGTCTTTAGTGAGCCGGCCTAGCTAAGCCCCCAGCCCCCCAGTCATCGAGTAGCCTTTATTCCTTGGCTACCTGTGCCAGGCACCGAGGGGGGATGTGAACACAAAAGGCAAGCTGTCTCGACTTAAGGGGCTTCCCGTTCCAAGAGGAGACGAGTCCCAAGACTGGGATTTGGGGTACAGAAGTTAGCAGGTCTGAGGCAGGCGAGCTCCCCAAACCTGCTGAGCCAGCATTTGCAAAAGCCTTTGCACGTATTCTTGTTTAATTGGAGCCTCCCAATTATCCTGGAAGGCAGCTCCTATTATTATCCCCATTTTACAGATGAGGAAACTGAGGCAGGACAAGGAAGGTGAAGGGACTTGCAGGGGCTTGCCTGGGTTTCCAGCCATTGTCTGAGTCAGGGTTCAGCCTTGGACTTTCAGATACCTAATCCAAGGTTCCAACCATGATTCTATGCTGCCTTTTGGTGCCAGACACAGGGGGGAATCATGGGAGACTTCCTAGAGGTGACAGCATTGTAGCTGGCCTTCTCAGGCAGGGGGACAGGCTGCAAGCTGGCTCCGTTCTGGTCCCCAGACTTGTTTCAGCCATGGCTTCCTGACCAGCAAGACCCGGGCCTCTGGAGCCCAGCCACCCCTGACCCACGGTCAGAGTGGCTCCCGGCTCCCCAGTGAGTGATGG
The DNA here is from genome assembly GCA_023553655.1 of Myrmecobius fasciatus. NCBI lineage: Eukaryota > Metazoa > Chordata > Mammalia > Dasyuromorphia > Myrmecobiidae > Myrmecobius > Myrmecobius fasciatus. The sequence goes on from JAJPUD010004192.1 coordinate 161,215, forward strand.
ACTTTTTCACTTTCCCTAAATCTTCAGTTGCTACAAGAGGCTGGACCTTCAAAGGTGAGAATCTCTCCATCGATCACCAGGGCCCCCGGCCTCCGCCTCCCCTCCCCCGTCTCCTTTTCATCTTCCATGAAAACTCTCTGGTGTCAGGCAGGAAATGAGAAGAGAAAAAATCAGACTGTCAGCATTTTGCTTATAATCCTGGTCTTGCACCCAGGGCCGGGACAGGAGCTCTCTCAGCTCAGGATCTGTGGCCCAGGCTAGACCAGTAGGGAGAGCGTCAGAGGACCCAGCTTTGACACTTCATATCTCTGTGACCTCCTCCCTCTCTTTCTTCCTCTAGAAAATGAGCGTGTTGGTTTAAACAGATGGCGAGGTCTTTGGGCAGACTCCTGGCCTTGCCTGGGTGGCAGTGCCCACCAAGATGCCATTCCCCTTCAGCTTTTTTCCCTTTCGGCTCATGGCTTGTCCCTTGGACTGAGCTGGACATGGGGGAAGGAGGTCAGGCTCGGCTCTGTAGAGAAACTGAGGAATCAAAGGACGTTTAAACCAGCGGGGACTTCCTTTCAAAACCTCCTGCGCCCAACAGAACAGCTCAGCTTTAGGGGCCACGACTGCCTGGTGGCTGGAGATGGGTTGAATTTGAAGTCTGTCGTTCTCTGGGAAGAGACAGCAGGGAACAGCTAAGTTGGGGAGAGGGAGGCTTGCAGGCAGGGCTCGGTTAGCTGTTTTCGGGGAAGGGGGAGAAGCTGACAGAAGAAGGGACATCTTCATTCATTAGCTGTCTTACATCCCTCACCCCCTCCCTGTTCTACAAGTGATGGGGACCTAAGTGCTGAGGAGAGATCATGCAAAGGGGTCTCCCATGGAGCCCTGGGAGGGTCAGGGCCCATCTGGGGAATAGGGTCAGTTCTGAAGCCATCTTTTAGGAAGGGCAGGATAAGCCAGAGAGGGTCCAGAGATGGGAAAGGGGAAGCAAGGATTTTTAACCTAAAGAAGAGAATAAGAAACACAGGGATTTGGGGAGGAGATTCACCTTGTCCTGCTTGGTCCCGGAGGGCAAACCCAGGAGTAATCAGGGGTGCTGCAGGCTTGGGCTTAATGTCAGGACAGCTTCCTAAGGCTCATCTGGCCCAAAGGGGAGTGGGAGGCCTGCGAGGGTGGGGGTTCATGTGCTAATAGAGTTAGAGTTTGTAGGAACCTTGAGATGCTCTCGTCCAGTTACCTCACTTAACGTGCGAGGAAGCCAAGTTCCTGAGAGATGGCACGCTTTGTCCAGGACCATACGGGCAGTGACTTCCAGACCAGAGCCTCAGGCCTTGAAGCCTGGCTCTCCCTCCTGCCACCCCTGCCCTCCTTTGGGATCTGCCCTGCTAGCAGAGGCTGGGTGGGCATGGCTGGGCATGGTTTATCTTGGGGCCTCCTGGTCGGCCACATGCCCTCAGAGGTCCAGTCATCAGTCGGTCAGCAAGCACGTGTTAAGTGCTCAGCTCCGCGCCAGCTTCTGGAGGCTCTGGCAGCTTCTGGATCATTTCTACCAGGGAGAAGAGCCGAGCCTGAAGGGGAAGCTGCACTGATGGATGAGGAGGCAGCCGTGGCAAAGGGCAGAGCAGGACCTTGGGAATATCAGGGCTGTTCATGGGGTATAGCGGGGCATGAGATGGAGCTGACATGTGTGGAGGGCTCGGCAGGTGACAGCCAGGGGGACAGGAAAGTGGGAGCCAGACTGGGGAGGGCTTCTGGGGACAGAGAATCCCAGAGACAACAGGGAGCCACTGAGAACTTTAGAGCAGGGAAGGTGACGTGAGGAAGGCGCTTTGGGCTGGGAGGGGGAGAGACAGGTGGGACTGGAAACCGGCGGTTGTGTCGGGGTCTGACTTGGGCTGGGGGCTCTGGGCACGAAGGTGGGGGGAAGCTAGCACGGGGGCTGCTTCTCTCAATAGCTCCGGGCTTTCATTTCATGGGAGACGGATTTTGACTTGTTGACTTGGAAAAGGAAGCCAAGTGAGGGAGAGGGTGTCTGCCGGTGGATTTGCTGGGCTGCTCACTGTTTACTCATCGCCAGGGAGACTTGGCAGGCAGAGGGTGGGGGGTGAGTCAGCTGGCCCAGGGGCATCAACTTGGAATGCCAGGCGGGTGCCATCGCCAGTGCCGGGCTTAGCCTGGCCCCCCCACATGTGTGGGCACTTCTTGTGAGTTCCTGGGAATTGCAGGCTTTCTGAGCTTCTTGGAACCCGGAGGCCCTGGAGGGAATGGTGCTTGCCCGAGGTTCTCATGGCTTCTCCCATGCCCCCCCCTTTACCTGGACTCATCTTGGACCCGTCCGGGTCCACCTTTGCTCAAACCAAGGTGCCCTCTGTGCCCGCCCGGTCACCATCACCTGGAAAACTCCACTTTGTCCTTGCCCCCGGAGGGTCCGGTGGGTACAGAAATTAGGAAGACCTGACTTCAAATCCCCCTCTGACACTTACCTTCTGGGCGTGTCACTCTGTCTGTCGGAGCCTCAGTTTCCAGATCTGTAAAATGACAATGTTGGACCAGATGCCCTCCGAAGACATCCCCATGGCTAGGTCTGAGGTCTTAGCCAGACTGTTCTGTGCAGGCAGGATCGGAGGTGAGGCTTCCCAAAGCAACTCAGCCCCAGGAAGGCTCGGGAAAGCTCCCTGCCACCCAGAGGATCTGAGTAGAGGCTGGATGCCTCCTTGGGAAGGCTGTGGTTGGGGGCAGAGGACAGTGGGAAGAGGGGTGCAGAGTCCTGCTTCACATCCCGGCTCTCCCACCCACTACTACTTGTCTGATGGTTCAGGGTCTCAAAACGAGGGTTGGACCACGCGGCCTCTGAGGGCTCCCCACGTCCCAAAGCTCAGGCCTTTCTTGTTCTCAGCCACCGAGTGGGGCTTCTAGCTGAGTCCCCTTCCCCTGTCGGCTATAAAGCATGGGGTGGGGCCACAGGGGCTAGAGCCCCAGACCCGGACTCAGGGAGACCCGGGTTCAAATGTGACCTGAGACAGGCAGTAGCTGTGTGACCAGGGGCACGTCACACACTCACAAGCCTGGATTCAAAGCTTCCCTGCCTAGCGGGAGCTGTCAGGGCTTGGATCCTGCTGAGGAGTCCTCCAGGAAGCCCAAGGGTCTCCCCTGCCACGGAGAAACATCAGCATGGGACTAGTGCTGGGGGAGCAAGTAACATTGTCCCCATTTCATAGGGGAGGAAACTGAGACTCGGTCACACCGGTAGTTAGTGATGGGGAGAAGAGCAAGCCCTAAGTCTGCCTGGCCCTCCAGCTCCTGTGTCCTGAAGGTGACCATTCTAACAAATGGCATGTCAGTGGATCAGGTTGGGTCGAGTCAACTGTGACCCTGTGTACTGGCTTGCAGGACCTCACCCTCCTGCCAGTCACTGGTCTCCCAGAACTTCACTTGCTCTGTCCAGCTCCATCTCACCATGACATCCTCATCAACAGCACGGTCAGCATCCCATCAACTTCTCTGGAACTTGTCTGGAGGAAGCTTTCCTTGTGGATCTCTGAAAACAAGTGGCTCTTAGAAGATGCAAGTGCTACCATTTTACTCCTCAGGGCCAGGGTTTTTGGTTCTTTCTTTCTTTCTTTCTTTCTTTCTTTCTTTCTTTCTTTCTTTC
>JAJPUD010004192.1:186982-197364 GCA_023553655.1 Myrmecobius fasciatus
AAGATCCCATGGCTAGCAATAAGAGAAGCTGAAATTCGAACCCGTGCCCTCCCATTGACCATTTAGCCCTTTCCGGGAAACCCCGAGGGCTGATGGCAGCCCTTGTGTTCAAGTCCCCTTCTGATGCTTGGGACCTGGTGACCCTCTCACTGTCTGACTCTTCGTGACTCCATGTAGGGTTTTCTTGGCAGAGATAGTGGTGTGCTTGCCATTTCCTCTTCCAGTGCCTTTTACAGATGGGGAAACTGAGTCAAAAAGTGTGACATGACCTGATGAGGGTCATACAGCCAGTAATATCTGAGGCCAGATTTTAACTCAGGTGTTCTTGACTCCAGGCCCAGTGCTCTATCCATTGTGCTACCTGGGACTCATGTGTAGATTGAGCAGATTGGATCAAGTGGGCTCTAAAGGCCCTCATTTGGGCTCCTTTCTTCATCTGTAAAATCACATTTCAGCTCTCACTCCATGACCCAACGTTCTAGCATTTGCAGCCTTCTCTCACTTGGGTCTCCTTCACAAGCTCTACATTTCAGCCAGACTGGCTTCATGGCTGGTGGGCTATTTCCCACCTCCCAGCTTTTGCTCAGCTGGGCCGTGCTGTGCGATCCGTCCTCATCTGTCTGCATCAGAATCCGTCTCTTCCTTAGAGTCCCATCAAGCATCCCCATCCCATGTGGAGCCTCTTCTGATTCCGTCTCCCAAACCACTCAGTCATTTAACTCCTTTCTTTTTGTCTTCTTTTTATTTTCTTTGCACAATAATCATGATAAATAATATAATAATGCAATTATTATATTTATAATAATAAATTAAATATAAAATATTTATAAATATAATATAATATATTTATATACGCAATATATTATTTTATTTTATATAATATATGTAATATATAATATAATATAACATCATTATATTATATTATATATAAATAAATATAAAATAAATTAAATATAAAAACAAAACAATAGAAATAATGTAATTAGCTGATAAGCTAAGGTAATAAAGTCCTTGCAAGCAGGGACTGGTTCGTTTTTGTACTTATGTTCGCATTGCCCGCACAGTAGGTGCTTAATCAATGCTCGTGGATCCATCGATTGGGATTTAGGCAGTAGCAGTTAGTGAATTCAGCCCCCGACCCGCTAGGGGCAAGTCCATTTTTCAGCGGCCTCCTCGCTGGGGCCTCGGCCCCTCGGAGGTCACGATGCCAGCCCAGCCTTCCTCTTGGTGTGTTTCACTGGGTCCTGGAAGGGGTTCTCCTTGGCAGGCCTCCGAGGGGCTCCCCACTGCCTCCTGATCTCACTACAATGGGAGCATTGTGCAGGGTCAGAGCCCCACATCCTGGCTCCCGGCCCCCCCCTCCCACGGGAGCCCCGGCTCTCTCTAAGCCTAGAAACAGACGCAGCTCTCTTGGCTCCGGCCAGAGGTCAGGGAGCCCAGACGGGGAGTCCGTTGGGCCCGGCGGCTGCTGGGGCAGGTTCCTGCTCTAAGAGATTCTCCGACTGGGCTCAGAGGCTCTTTGTTTTTATAGGAGGTGGGGAAGGAAGGTTGTGCAGCCTGATGGGACCGGTCCCAAGCTCAGCATCAGGGAGCCCGGGCTTGCTGTCTGTGTGACCCTAAGCAAGTCCCTTCCCTTGCCGGGGCTTTGGCCCCTCAGCTGTGGGGACCGTGACCCTGCTCTCCCTGCCTCACAGAGCTCTGGTGAAGAATGCCCTTTCAAAACCTCCAAGCGCTGGAGAAAGCGGGGCTGGTTTCTATCTTGCCATCGCCCCCCACCCTTTGCCACCCGAGCTGCACGAGCTCCCATCTTCCCTTGGCTGCGAGCCTGGGGCCCGTGCTCAGCCCCTTTCATCCCAGCCAGCGTGTGAATGTCCCTTTGTGCCGGCCTGTGGTTGGCGGCTCTGTCCTAAGGAGGTGTTATTTTAATGGTTGAAGGGCAGTCCCTGGGCTTCATAAAGATAGCTTGTTCCGAGGGGGCCTGGGAAGGAATCGTACTTGACAGATGAGAGACGGCCCAGTTTTCGGGCAGCGAGACCAAAAGGGCCTTCTGTGTGGCTGGGGTGTCGGCCCTGTGGCTTTGGGGAGCCCTCCCGGGGATGCCGTCGGGGGGGGGGAAGCTGGGGACATCCCATCCGAAGGAACAGGGATGGGCCAGGGTCCACGTCTCCCCCCAAAGCGTGGGTTCGGATGGAAAATGGCCCTCGGTGCTGCGGGAGCTTCCCACCACTCCGTCCCGTGGGCCCCCGCAGCTGGCTTAGGCTGATGGATAGGGTTGTGGAAGGCCCGGAGACAGGGCTGGCTTACGGCCCCCTCGGGAGAGGGAAAGCAAGTCCGGCCTTGTCCATCAGCCTGGGCCCAACACAGCAGCCCTTCTCAGATCTGAGACAGGAGGAGCGAGCTCGAGGAGGGCGGTGGGGCCCCGCTGAAGTGGAGAGAGCATCAGGCACCCGCCTCGCCAGTCTGCAAGCTCTGTGGCCCCTTCCCCAAGTCTCAGTTTCCTCATTTTTAACATGAAGGTCCAGGGGAACGGCCCTGGCTCTGCAGCTGGGCTCCAATCCCACCCCTGTGGCATCCTCACCTCAGTTTCCTCTTTCCTTTCCCCCTCGCCCCTCCCCAAACCAAATGTGTCGTATTTACCCAAAGTTATGTTTTTCTCTTTCTTACCTCAGTTTCCTTACCTGTAACTGAAGGGGCTTGAATGCCTCGGTGGTCCCTTTGATCTCTCCATCGTGGGTAGTGTGACTAATTTTTCATACCGTCTCCCTCACAGGGATGTTTTGAGGTCCAAGTGTATTAATGTCTAGAATGAACTTTAGAAACCATTCAGCAGAGAGATCAGAGAGAGGAAAGGGATCCAGAGATGCAAAAATAATTAGAGCATTTCTTTTTTGCAAAGCAAACTAAGAGGGTCCCCATCAGTTGGGTGGCGTGGGCCTGCCCCAGAATTCCTTGGGCCATTGGGAATGATGAAAGGGACAGTTTCAGAGCAACCTGGGAAGGCTCATACAGACTGAGGCAGAAGGAGGTAAGCAAAGCCGGTGATGCGGTGACATCCCAAGGAAAACCGCTTTGAGTGGCAGAAGAACTGATTGATTTAGTGAACAGTGATGACAGTTGAGAGGAACAACAATAAAGTGGCGATGGGCTGGGATGCGGGATGCGGCGGCCTTTTCATACACAGCCAGTGCGGGAACGTTTTGAGTGTGTATAATATTAGGATGCTGTTGTATTTTTTTGTTTGTTTGTTCGTTTTTAGTAGTGAGGAGGGGATAGGAACGGGGAAGCCACAACAAATAACCAAACTAATTAATTAATGGAAGAAAAAAATCAATGAAGCAGTCTTTAAAAACAATGTATAGAAGAGAAAAGAAGGAAGCACTGAAGAGCAGGACAGATTTGAAAGTTACATGTGGAAACAAGCAGTAGACACTAAGGAACACAATTTAGAGCGCAATAATTTCCTTCAAGTCAAGGCAAGACAGCAAGCATTTATTAGGCACTTACTGTGTGTCAAGCACTTTGCTAGGTACTGGAGATACAAATACATGCCTAAAGAAAGACAATCTCTGCCCTCAAAGGGCTTATGTTCTGCTGGAGAAGAATTAGGGAACTGGAAAGAAGGGGGAAGAGAAAGTACTCCTGTGAGGGGAGGGGAGAGGGTCGGAAGCAAATCCAGGAGAGGAGCGAAGGATGGCTACCCTAGGCTTTTCTTCAGCATGGAGGAGGAGCAGGAGGCATTTTCTAGGATACTGAGACCTGATGGTCAAGACCAGGAAATCAGAAGCAGAGCTCTGGGAGGCAGTCTCTTCTTCCATAAAATCATGGCTGTGGAAGCACCGATTTTGCTTGGTGGTGATTTTTAGAATAAAAAAGAATGAAACCCTGAAACTTTGTCACCGTCTCTCTGGATCTGAGGCTCACTCGGGGCCAGGTTTTTTGGTGTGTGTGAGCCAAGGTCAGTCGCCTTCACTGTTGTGGCCAGGGGCACTTAGGGCAAGGGGAGAAGGGGGAGAGGGACCTTCAGGGATGGGTGCTGCAGCCACAAGGGAGATGTCCCACCTGCTGCACAGTGCGGACTTCCCAAAGCAAAGAAGAAACACTATTTGTGCCTGAGCTTTCTCATATGGAACCCATGCTCCTATGGCCATTTCTGTAACTGATGGCTGCCCTGTGACCCATGTTGAAATTCAGCCTGGGAGGCAAGTCGAGGGTCTGTGTGGATGACCAAAGCCATAGCTCTGTGGGCATAAGGTCAGGACTATGTCTGTGTCCAAGGTCAGGCCTCTGTCTGGGACTTGGGCCAGGCCTCTGTCTGGTACTGGGATCAGGGCTATATTTGGGCCTGAGGGGTCAGGCCTCTGTCTGGGACTGGGATAAAACTCTGTCTGGGACTAGAGTCAGGGCTATGTCTGTGTCCAAGGTCAGAGATCTGTCTGGATTTAAGGATGGGACTCTGTCTGGGACTGGGGTCAGGGCTTTGTCTGGGCCTAAGAGCAGGGATCTCTCTAAGACCTGGGTCAGGCTTCTGTCTAGGACTGGAATCAGGGCTATGTCTGTGTCCAAGGTTAGGGCTCTGTCTGGATCTAAGGACAGGACTGTGTCTGGGCCTAGGTCAGGCCTCTCTGAGACTTGGGTCAGGCCTCTAGCTGGGACTGGGGTCAGGGTTCCATCTGAGCCTGAGGTCAGAATTCTGTCTGGGACTGGGGTCAGGGCTGTGTCTGTGTCCAAGGTCAGGGATCTGTCTGGATCTAAGGACAGGACTTTGTTCTGGGTCTAAGGTCAGGGCGCTGTCTGCAACTTGGATCAGGCCTCTGTCTGGGATTGGAATCAGGGCTATGTCTGTGTCCAAGGTTAGGGCTTTGTCTGGATCTAAGGACGGGACTGTGTCTGGGCCTAAGTCAGGGCTCTGTCTGAGACTTGGATCAGGCCTCTCTCTGGGACTGGGCTCGGGGCTCTGTCTGGGCTCCGGCTCAGTCTGGAATGAGGATCAGGAAGCCGACTGTCCCCATGATTGGAGCTCGGTGTGGGCCCAGAGTCAGGGCCCAATCTGGGACCAGTGTCAAGCCTCGGGATGTGACCAGGGAACAGAGCCAGCCTAACCTACTTGGGCTCCGATCAAACCCATAACCTCAGCCTCATTACCTCCGGGCCTCCACTGACCACACGAGCAGCCACAGACTGATACACAAGTTCCTTTGGTCTGGTGGTTGTGGTTGGCAAAGGGCAGGAGCAGCCCTCGGAGGGGGAGGTCCCGCTGTGCTGGGTGAGCGCAGCTCCGTCCCCCAGCCCAGCTCTGCCTGGCGTTCTTGCTCCTCTGGGTCCCCTGAGGCATGCTCCATAGGCTGCTCCCGCTTGCGGGTGGTCCTCCTGGTCTTCCTCCATCCACCTTCCAGTACAAGAAGGGGAGGGGATGGATGGGAACCCCCCCTAAGGTCATCGTTTTAGCCCTCTGGCTACAAGAGCTCTTTCCGGATCTGCCCCTTCCTTCCCTTTAGTGCCCTGTATTTATCTTAAGACTAGTAGATGGAGAGCCTGCTTCAGGGTCAGGAAGCGCTGCCTCTGACAGGGGCACTTGGAATCAGGAAGCCCTGCCTTGAAATCTTTCCTCAGACACTTACTGTGCGGCCTGGGCACCTCATTTTGCTTTTGGTCCTCAGTTTCCACATCTGTAAAATGAGGGCGTTGTGACCACCAAGGTCTAAATCCCTAATTCTAGGATCTTCATTGTAAGCTGTAAAGTGCTTAATACGCCAGGGCTTTGTCAATTGCCACATCGATATTATTAGGTAAAAGACCTTTGTAAAGTGGACAGACAATGTTAGGGGAATAGACTTGATAAAACTAAATGCTTAATACTAAGTGAAAAGACTTTTGTAAACTGTCAAACATGAGGCTAAGTGAATATTTAAGTTATAAACTGTAAAGTGCGCGAAGTTAAGTGAAAAGATTTTATATAAGGTTTTTTTTTCTTTTCTTTTTTTTTTTTTGATAAGCAAGTCCAGACTTCATTTTAAGTTTAAAGTTACTGAACAAAACACAATGAAAAAAAAGAAAATCCACTGAATGTTAAGGACTGGACTAGTAAACTGACTCAATGAATGGTCAAACAGTTATTTTTAGGTGAAGAAGTTATACAAACCCTATGGTGCTCAACGTGAAGGGAAAATTCTTTGTGAATGGCCCAATATTTAAAACTTGATGTACAAATAAGTTTTATAAACTATAAAGGTCTTAATGTTAAGTGAAAGGCTTTGCGAATGGTTAGATCTTGTAGCTGAAGTGTTTTAAATGAAAAGGTCCTGGATTATTGGTTCCAAGCCACTTCTTTTTTATTTTTTAATAGTTTTCCCTTAATTACATGTTAAGCAGCCTACTTCTGTTGCTCATGAGGAAAGCTGTACTTTGCAAACCCTCAAGCCCATTTCTGGTTAATTCTAGGCCCTACTTCCCCCGCCAGCTTAGAGAAGCTTTCCTGAGGTCTCCTTCCTTGCACTTGCCATCCCCAGACCCCCATCTCGCCTCCACTATAGTGCTGAGTACACAGCAGGTGCCCAATGGATGCGACTGACAAACGACAAGTCTCAGATGTGAGCAGTCCCCTCTGGCGGTCCCCTCTTCCTCCAGCTGGCATGGCTTGGGCCACAGCTCCTGCTGTTCCTGGTCTGAGCTGCCCACACCACGGCAGGCTCCCAAAGGCAGGAGTGCAGCTGGGCCTGATGGCAGCGGGCATGAGTGGCGGTTTCTGGCCTCCTTGCCTCCCTCCTGAGGCTGAGTGTGGATCTTTCTCTGCCTGGGTCAGTCCGAGACCCCCTGGACTGGCAGAGGGATCTCCGGGGAGGGCCTCCCATCCATTAGCCCAGCAGGAGCCAGAGACCTGGAGAAGGCTCTTGCCCAAGCTGTTGTGCACCTGCCCCAGTGGATGCCTGGCCTTCCCCCTTCCCTCGCTGATTCCTTGGGTAACAGGAGGCTGGGCAAGGGCTCTGAGGTCCCTCTCTGCTCTAGGATGCGGCTCCCACTCGGGACCCTTCCACTGCTGATCCCTGTGATCTCCTGGGGGATGAGAGGACCAGAGAGGCGACGTATGCTTCCCAGGCCACACAGCCCAGCAGCCGGGCCAGAGCTGGGGAGATCCGGGCCAGAGCTGGGGGAGTGGCCCTCTCTAGCCACCCAGTCAGGGAGAGGCAGCCAGCTTCTGATTGCCCATCCGGGAGGTCTTGCCCACTGAGGTCTGGGGGCGAAGGTCACCGTGGCCCAGGGCTTCCTGGGAGAGAGGGCATTGGCTTTGGACTTTAAAAGAGGGAGAAGAGCTGGATGGAGGGGAGGGAGGGTGTTCCAAGCACAGGGAACGGCAGTGAGAGAGCTTAGGGCTTATTCAGAGGTAGAGAATCATCCATTTTGGATGGTACATGGAGGGGGGAGGGAATGCTGTGAGAAGGGCCTGGGAAAGGTGGCTGTGGAGAGCCTTGAATGACAGGCTGAGAACCCGGAACTTGTGGGATGCTAGAGGACCGCCTCCGTGTTTCCAGCAGAGGAATAATACACGTGAGCACTGGCGGGGATTCCCAGGGTTCCAGCTGAGAGAGAACACCTGAGAGGTCCAGGCCCCCCATTGCACAGAGAGGGAGACTGAGGCAGGAAGTAGCCACGCTCCTTTGCTAAGTGACCCCGTCCAGAACTCACACCCGGCCCCCGCCCCCCAAGACGGGCTCCTTCCTCTGGGCTCGGCCGTGAGATCTGGAGAGACGCCTCCTTGGCCCCTTTCCCCCTCTCTCCTCCCCCGACATGGCTGGTATTTGGGGCTCGTTCCTCTCCAAGATTTCAGTGGGGAAGCTTCTAACACAAGAATGGAAAACAAAACCAGAACCGGGCCGCCGAGAGACCGCGCTAATCACAGGCAGCCGAGGGGCGGCCTGCCCGCCCACCCGGAGCGGTCTCGCTGGCTGCCCTCCTCGTCCTGTTCTCCCTGCAGGGAAGGAGGGAGGCACCCACATTCATTCTGGGGCACGGGGGAGCACGGGCAGGGCCTCGGCTTCGGCCCAAAGATGGGGGCGAGGGCAGAGAGAAGGGCCTGTCCCGGTGCATTCTGGGGGTCCTGGGAGGCCCAGGCCCGTAGCCCCTCCCTTGTCCTACACAGTCCTGGCTGAGGAAGTAATGGATGTGTCCCCTGCCCTGCCCCCCCACTCGTGGCTTCAGGGCCTGGCTCACCCCCGCTGATCCCGACCAGAGCCCAAGATGGTCTCTGGAGGATCTCCCCCAGCTCACCCCCCTGTTTCTGTGGCCCATGTTCGGGTCGCTGCAGGACCCTTCCCTTCCAGAAAGAGCAGAGCCCCTCTCTCCTGTGCTTGCAGACATTGCCCCCAGAACCAGCCGGGCCTTCGGAGCTGCACCCCCGATTCCAGCTCGCCCCCAGCGAGATCAAAAGCAGATGGGCCCAGCAGCCTCTGGGGCTGAGCGGGACACTGCTTCAGGAAGAAGACAGCTCCTCCGAGGACACATGAAAGGCCCATTCAATAATAAACAGATGGATGAGGAGAGGAAAAAAGGGCCGAGTTCTGTGTCAGGCCCTTGATTCATCTGTCTCCCCCTAGAAATCACCTTTATCCCAGCCTCGGGAGCCTGGGCGGGACCCTTTGAAGCAAAGACAGAGCGCAGGGAAAATAGCAACGTTTCACATTGTAAATCCTGGGCCTTGTCAAAGGGATCCTGCTCCCAGAAGGAGGGGGCCCGGCCCGGCCCCCCAGGAGCCATCGGTGAGGATGGCGGGACGGGCCACGGAGCGGGCTCCCCGTCCCTCTTGGACCAGCCCTCCCTGACCGCCTGGCTGGGACTCAGCCTAATCCCTCCCACGGTCCCCAGCTGTCTCTAGTAATCCTGGTTGTTGCGGTTGTGCGCTGGCGTGTGTGCATGCGCGCACACACACACATACACACACACGTGCGTGCACACACACATACACACACACGCACACACACACACGCACACACACACAGCTTAGGTGAGGATCCCGGCTCAGCTCAGGCTCAGGCAAGGCAGCTTTTATATGGTGTGTGTGTGTGTGTGCGAATAGTGTGTTGTATATATAATGTGTAGTGTGATTAGTGTATGTGTGTAGTGTTTTGTGTGAAGTTTGTGTGTGTGTTGTTGTTTGTAGTATGTAGTCAATAACCTTCTGGTCTTCAGACTTTTTTACTTTTGGGTTCTGGGAGGAGCCTGATAATCAGGAGATTTGTCTCGTCTTTCCTCTGTCTGTCTGTCTGTCTCTGTCTCTGTCTCTGTCTCTGTCTCTCTCTTTCCCTCTCTCTGTCTCTATTTCTGTCTCTCTCTAGTTTCCTTTAGGCCATTACATGCAATCTTTCATGCGATAGGTGAGAAAATGGACCCAGCAGAGTGGAAGTGACTAGCTCATAGTCATAGGAATAGCAATATAACTGAGTCAGGATTTGAACCCAGACCCGCTCAAACTGAATTTAGAACTCTCCTCTCTGCCCCACGTCACGGCCAAGGGTAGCGTCTAGCCCCAAAATAAAAGTTAAACAAGAGCTTTGTGGCCATGCTATATGAGAACTGTTTTGGAAATACTGAGGATGTTTAGCCTGGAGTAGAAAAACCTATGGGAAGACATAATAGCTGTGTTCAAGTCCAATCTGGGCTGCCCATGGAACAGGGAAAATGAAATTTGGCCCAGCAGAGGCCATGATGGTTAGAAGTAGCTCAACATAAGGAAGAACTTCCCAGCAGTAAGAGCTGACCTCAAAAGTCATGGGCTGCTTCAGGAGATGTGAGGAGGGCTCCCGTCCCTAGTAGACTTCAAAACAAAAGCAATCTGTCAGGTGTATTACAGAAATGGATTTTTTTTTCTCTTTTCTTTTTCTTTTCTTTCTTTGTTTTTTCTTTCTTTTCCTTTCTTTGTTTCTTTTTCCTTCCTTCCTTCCTTCCTTCCTTCCTTCCTTCCTTCCTTCCTTCCTTCCTTCCTTCCTTCCTTTCTCCCTCTCTCCCCCCTCCCCCCTCTCTTTCTTTCTTTTTTTCTTCCTTCCTTCCTCCCTCCCACCTCTCTTTCTTTCTTTCTTTTCTTTTTCTTTTCTTTCTTTGTTTTTTCTTTCTTTTTCTTTCTTTCTTTTTCATTCTTTTCTTTATCTTTTCTTTGTTTTTTCTTTCTTTTCCTTCTTTGTTTCTTCCTTCCTTTCTTTTTCTTTCTTTCTTTCTCTCTCTCTCTCTCTCTCCCTCCCTCCCCCTTCCTTCCTTCTTTTTTTCTTTCCTTCCTTCCTTCCTTCCTTCCTTCCTTCCTTCCTTCCTTCCTTCCTTCCTTCCTTCCTTCCTTCCTTCCTTCCTTCCTTCCTTTCTTTCTTTCTTTCTTTCTTTCTTTCTTTCTTTCTTTCTTTCTT
>JAJPUD010004193.1:1532-41978 GCA_023553655.1 Myrmecobius fasciatus
TGGTTTGATTTATCAAGTTCTGAGAGAGGGAGGTTGAGATCCCCCACAATTATAGTTTTGCTGTCTATTTCTTCTTGCATCTCTCTGAACTTTTCCTCTAGGAATTTCCATGCTATACCACTTGGTGAATATATGTTTAGTATTGATATTGCTTCATTATCTATGGTACCCTTTAGGAAGATATAATTTCCTTCTTTGTCTCTTTTAATGAATCTATCTTTGCTTTTACTTGGTCTGAGATCAGGATTGATACCCCTGCTTATTTGTTCACCTGAAGCATAATAGATTCTACTCCAGCCTTTTACCTTCACCCTGTATGTGTCACTATGTTTTAGATGTGTTTCTTGTATACAACATATTGTTGGATTCTGGTTTTTAATCCAGTCTGCTATCTGCTTCTGCTTTAAGGGAGAGTTCATTCCATTCACATTCACAGTTAAAATAACTAATTCTGTATTTCCTGCCATCTTATTTACCATAGCTTATGCTTTTCTCTTTCTTGTCCCTTTTCCCTCCTTCCTACTATTTTGCTTTTGATAACCACTTCCCTCAAACAATCCTTCCCCTTTAGAGCCTCACTCACCCCTTTTTTCCCCCTTTCCCTCCTGTTTCCTTATAAGTACGTCTATTATTCCCTCAGAGCCAAATCTGATGAGGTGGAGATTAACCCAATTCTCATTCCCCTCCCTTTTTTCCCCTCAATCATTATAGGTTTTCTTTGCCTCTACATGTGATGTAATTTCCCTTATTTTACCTCCTTTTCCTCTTCTTCCAGTGTTATCCCTTTTCTACCTCTAATTTCTTTTTCAGTTTATCATATCATAATAATCATAAAATCACAAGAGTATATCCATTTTAGCTTCAGAGATCTAACTTTACATTCATTTTTTTTAAACGCCATGATTGCATTGAAGTTTTATTTTCTCTTTCTGCTTACACAATTTTGGAAAAAAAATAATTCTCTCCATCTTGATTTCCTCATTTGTAAAACATGATGTTAAATTATATGTTTCCTAGGTTCTTTCCACCACTTGATATTATGATACTATACGTATACTCTATTTCAATGTATATATACTATATGTATAATCTGTTTCAAAAAATTACCATAGGGAATAGACATTCAGTAAGAATAAACAATAATTAAATTGTTTATTTTTTTAAAGTTCAAATTAATCTAACATTTAGAAAAATAAAACATATTCAAAAGATTTGAATTTGATGTGTTCTTATGTACCTATATAATGAGAGGTATAGCTACATAGAGTGAATTACTAAAAACAATTTTAAAATGTTATTTTTCAAATCCAGCCTCTTCATGACATCACGCTTACTCTCTGTGACCCTTCAGGGATCATATTTTCTATTTCTTCTGGATTTCTCCACAATATTTAATGTAGTGCTATGTAGGTTAAATATTATAGGTTGATCAATTGGAGAGTGGCTGAATAAATTATGGTATATGAATATTATGGAATATTATTGCTCTGTAAGAAACGACCAGCAGGACGATTTCAAAGAGGCCTGGAGAGACTTGCATGAACTGATGCTGAGTGAAACGAGCAGAACCAGGAGATCATTATACACAGCAACAACAATATTACATGATGATCAACTCTGATGGATGTGGCTCTCTGCAACAAAGAATTGTCTCAAACCAGTTCCAATTGTTCAGTGAAGAAAGCCGTATACACCAAGAGAGAAAGATATGAAATGTGGACCACAACATAACATTTTCATGCTCTCTATTGATGTTTTCTTGCATTGTGTTTCCTTTCTCTGATTTTTTTTTTCTTGTAGATACGATTTTTCTTGCACGACAATGATAAGTGCGGAAATATGTATACATATATTCGACTTGTCAAGTATTTTAACATAATTAACATGTAGTGGACTTCCTGCCATCTAGGGGAGGGGAGGGGACTGGGGGTAAAATTTGTAACGGAAAGCTTTGTAAAGATAAATGCTGAGGAACTACCCATACATGTATTATGCAAATAAAAAGCTTTAATAAAGAAAATAATTAATTAAAAAATAAGATTAAAAGGAAACTGGGGAAGAAAGCTTTGCAGCAAGTTTTTCTGTTAAAGTTATTTCTCAACTATATAGGTTATTGATCCATATTTCTTTAATATTATAAATAAATAAATAACTTTTAAAAAATAAATAAACAACTTAAAAATAAATAAATAAATATTATAGGTTGACAAATCATTCAGTAAATTTCCATGTTGGAACATAATAGAGAATCTTTTTTTTCTAAGTTTGCTTATGTAATTTGGAGTAGGAACTTGAGCCATAAGTTAAATTTTGGCTGTGGTAAATGCTTCTTGGGACAAATGAAAGGGATCATACCCTCAGTTGTGGGGGAGCAGAGCAAGAAAAGGGAGATATTCATCCTAGGGTGATATTTGGAACCTTACTTTTTAAAATAATTATTCCTGCCTATGTGGTGTTGAGTTGCTTTGATGCTAGCCAAGAACTGGAAGTACTGTCATATTTCTTTAAATTGGATTGCTTGGGTCATAGCTTAGATAATCTACTCTAGTTATATCTCTGGCAGGAGGGAAGGGTTTGAGTCAGTTAATGAAATTCCAACTGTGAGGGAAAGGATTTAGTAAAGTCTCTGATTAAAATTTTCCATAATGGTATTATAAATGATTGCAAGTAAATAATGAAAATTAGATTTGGATAAACTTTGGTTTTAATTATCATTTCCAAAAGAGTTTCTGACATAAATTTCTACCAAAAATAGTTTTAAAAAATGGAATTGGTAATACACTTTTATGCATAGACATTTTAACCCACGAACATCTTTTTAACAGCAAATGAAAGATTTATGGTAGATATAGTGCACCTTTTTTTGTGACATCTCTATTCACTGTTTTGGTGTAAACAAAAAGTATAATTTGTGATAGGAAAAATGTGTGTTTATCATGTTTTTTATAAATTTTCAAATACATAGGATGCGTGAATATTTTTAAAGACTTTTCCTGTCATGACCCAGTAAACATCATTTAACCTTTCTTAGAATCACCTGCAAAATAAACATGTTGATACCTGTATATCTCACAGGGCTATTATGGGATATTGTTGGTCAGTCACATCTGACATTTTGAAATCCCATTTGGGATTTTCTTGGCAAAGATACTGTATTAGTTTGCCATTTCCTAATCCAGCTTATTTTATAGAGGAGACAGAGTTAAGTGATTTGGTACATGTAAATAAATGAATATAAGTCAAAGAGCTGAAAGGTTCCATGCTTTTCTGGTGATACATTTACTTTTATTTGGGGTGGGAGTACAATGTTCCTCCAATGTTTTTGAATTTTGAAAATGAAAAATTTGCTTACATTAAAAATATGAGCCTTAGTTTTCAAAGGGCAAGAGAATAGAGCATACATTATCTCACATCCCTTACATTATTTTGAAATTTTTAACAAATTAACCCAAAGTCAGAGAGCAACCAACTAAAGCACTGAGCTGTTGGTGTTGGTGTTCAATCATTTTCAGTCATGTCTGACTCTTCGTGATCCATTTGAGGTTTTCTTGGCAAAGATACTGCAGTGATTTACTGTTTCCTTCTTCAGCTCATTTTACAGATGAGCAAACTAAGGCTAACAAGGTTAAGTGACTTGCCCAGGGTTGTCATCATTGTTGTTCATCCATCATTCTCAAAACATCATGAGAGTATTGTGAATGGATTGGATATAAATGGGACAGAGCTATGCAGAGTTGTTAGCTTTACCCTTTCCTTCAATCATCCAAATCTAGTGGTAAGATAAAGATTGAGGTGACTGGTGACATCCCAAAAGTCTTAAAGTCTTCCTCAGATCTCATTTTATGAAGCCATAGCCTTTCAATGATTGAGAGAGAGAGGTCAGAGTTGAGTCAAAAGATGGCCCAACTACAATTACAAAAATATCAATCTGGAAAGGGAAGACCCTCAGTTTCTGGCCAGAACAAAGTCATCTAGCTACTAAGTGTTTGAGGCCAATTTGAACTCAAGATGAGTCTTCCAGGGTTCAGGCCCAATACTCTATAAACTGTATCATCTAGCTGCCCAAAGGAATAAATAGTACAATAACATTTTTTTTAATCTCCAAAAATGTGCAGATACGATTGAGTAAAAAAAAAAACAAACTAAAACAATAGATTAAAAGCAACAGAACAGCTAGCATTAATAAAACTCTGTAAGGTTTGCAAAGTGCTTTAGAAATAGAGGTCCAACATTCTTTCCATCACTTCTTAGTTACTACCTCTTGAGAGAGTCATGCACACAATCTGTTGCTTAACTTTTGCTCTGTCAAAAATACTAGTAACATTTCCCCCCCTTATAATAAAATTTTAAAAGCCTATCTTATTGCAGACTAACAGTTGTTTTCAGCAAGAAAACAGGAAATATGTTTACACATTAATGGACACTATGATAATACATATTTAGAGTTCCCAGAAAGAAAATCTCTGTTATTGAATTCTGATAGCATTTCTGAAGTTCTTTCCAGGGGAAAACCAGCAGCTTTTCTGAGAGTAATAACCTTGCCCTGTTTGTTTTACATGGTGTCAAAACAGGTCTGCTAAATCACTGAGAAAGAGCACACTGGCTGATGAAATGGCAGCAGGGTGCTTGTGGTTTCATAACATTGAAATTCTATCTTTTCTCTAAATTTCCATGACAGACCCTGGCAGGGTTGATGTGGGAAGGCACATTTGACTACAGCTGGTGGCAAAGAGATGGACTTAGAGGGGGAGCAAGGAGAAGGAGTGGAGAAGGACCAAACAAACAGCTGATCAGAAGCCTGGGAGGGGACAGAGAGCCAAAATACAACACAACATCTGCTCAGACCTGGAGGCAATCAGGGACAAACCTGCCTTCCAAAGAAGGCACATGTCAGCCTAAAAACAACAACAGTGGGGAACAAGATAGAACACAAGGATGTTGGGGAAATAAGCTGTCCTTGCCACTCACAGATACTGATTTAAGCCATATATTGGCTCAAGACAGCCCAGTGCTTTCCCAATGACACTTCCATTTATTTAAGTTGCAGCAGTGATGGAAAGCTAACAGATTACCTCTGGAAGATGGCAAATAAATTAGTCAGTATGGATTTAGAAAATACCTATTCTTCTGGTGAATCCTTAAAACTCTGGAGAGTCATTAGTGATGAGAAGAGCTAGGTTGTAGTCTGAAAAATATCTTCCCTCCATTTAAAACATATCATGATGATATATAATTTTACATTTGACAAAATATATCACAACAATAGGCAGTTAGCAGAGCTGATAAAATGCTGCGTCTGGTATTAGGAACTCATCTCATGAGTTTAAATATATCATACACTTACAAGCTGTGTGACCCTGAGGAAGTCACTTAATACTGTTTGCCTCAGGTGCCTCATCTGTAAAATGATTTAGAGAAAGAAATGACAAACCATTCCGAAGTCTTTGGCAAGAAAATCCCAAGTGGGGTCACAAAGAGTTGGACATGACTGAACAATATCCAACAACATCCCTGTGAGGTATAGGTGTCAACACACTCATTTTCCAGATGATACTCAGAAAGGTTAAATGATGTGTACCTAGTTACACCTGGGAAGGTCTTCTGACTTCAAATTCTGTGTTTCTTTGAACCATATTTTGGAAACTCTTATTCTTTCCCTTTTTAAATATTAGAACTAAATTATAACTATTATTAGTTCTAATTAGAACTAATTGATAGAACTCAATTATTAGATTTAGAACTAAATATAGTTCCAAGGTCCTGATATGTGATGAAGTAAGATATAATGGTAGTGAGAGCAGTAAACATGGTGTAGTATTATGTCAGCAAATAGAAACAAACAGATCCCTGCTAGTGACATATTGACTTAGAAAACCACAAATTAACATTATCTATCTTTTGCTATATTTTTCTTTATTTTTTTCAAATATTTCCCAATTACTTTTAATGAGGTTCAGTAAGTATGTGAGAGCTCTGTAGTAGAATAATGGTCATTGACTCAGGATTAAAAAAAAGTTGGAGTTTGAATCTCAGTTGAGTTACTTTCTGCCAGTATCACTAAGGTTCAGTGGACTTCACTTTTCCCGGGTCTCAATTTTTAAAATTTTAAAATTAGAGGATGACATGCATGTTTCTAGTTTTAATATCCTATGAGATGATATTAATATGTGGAAAGCTCTAATAACAATGGCAATCTTATGTTAGTGATACATTTTATAGAGATGACATTCACTATAGTCTCTCCTAATATTAGACCTAGTAGGCTACAATGAAAGAGGCCATTGTATATCTTAAGGATTTGTAAGAGAACCTGGGGCTATATGGGGTATTCAGAGAAAACTAGCACCTCTGGCTTAAGGACTTGTTGATCCCTTTTCTGTGACTGCTCATTCACCTTTGAGATCTCCCTGATTCATCCAACTCCCATGTGTGGCCACAAGAAGCTGTAACATGAGCAGTGATCACATTTCCATAAAATGCCTCAGTAGATGAGCTAAACCAGCTTAAGGGAAAGCCTAATGGAGATGTCTATCCCAAGCATGTAATGACTTTCCTCAGGGGAATGAGTGAATAAAAACAATTTGTTCCAAAGATTTTGAAGGGAGCTGAAGCAGACACTATGGGGTGCTTAGAGTTTAGTCATATCAAATATGCTAAGGTCATCCACTGCATTCTAGACTAAGGCTTCTTAAACTTTTTCCATTTGTAATCCTTTTTGCCTGAGAAATTTTTACATGACCCTAGGTATATACACCAAACATTTACTGATAAAAATCATGATTTCTTTATCCCCACATTCAGTTATGCAATCCCATATGGTATTATGACCCAGTTTAAGAAATTTTGTTCTAGATCATTGCCACTTATCTTGATTTGTGTCCTGCCACTGAACTTCAATGACTGGAAGAGAGAATGGAACTGGTGACTTTGTACAACTCTGCCTAACTTAAAACCAATTCATGCTCAAGGCAAGACATCACCTTCATCCACTTTTTCAGTCAACATCATGATGTCATTAGTCCTCTTCAAAAGGGTAGGAGAAACAAGAACAAGAGAAGCTAAAAAGTCAAATCCTTTTAATCAACTACAGAATTTCTATTGTATGCTAAAAAAATACAAAATTCAAAATTGAGTGAAGAGAGTAGATGAGATATTTGCTGTTGTATAGTCACATTCAACTCTTCATAACCCATTTGGCCAAAGATGTTAGAGTTGTCTCCTATTTCTTTCTCTAGCCCATTTTATAAATGAGGAAACTTAGGCAAACAGGATTAAATAACGGCTAGTAAAAGCCTGAGTCTGGATTTTAACTCAGTAAAAGGATGACTCCAGGCCTAGGACCACTATGTCTCTTAGTTGTCCCTAACTTTGCCTTGTCTCAATCAGTTCCCTAATGAATGGAATCTTATTAATCTAAAAAGTTTTGCAATATGCTTTGGTGAAGAGAATACCTGAAAAATCATAGATATTTCCCATTTGAAAGTATAGCAGTTTTTTTTTACTGTATGCCAGAAGATGTATATTTTATGCTTTCTTTTTTATTAATCAAATTTTTAATTGTCCTAATATAGTCATGTATTGTGGTATGGTAGAAAAACATAGGGTCATATTAATAACAGATGAGTACTGACTGATACTTTCTTACCATGTAATGACAAGTGAAATTACATCCTAAATTTCAATATCTTCATTTGTAAAGCAACAATTATAACTATAACTTATATAGTGCTTTAAGGTTCACAAAAAAAGCTTTTTTTAAAAAATCTCACTTTCCCCTCATAACTCTGAGGATCAGTGCTATTATTATATCCATGTTGCAGATGGCAAACCTGAATCAGACCAAGATTAAGTAGCTTGCCCAGGTTCACAGAACTATTAAATGTTTAAGGTCAGTTGTGAACTCAGATCTTCCTGATTCCAGGTCCAACATTAACCTATCAAGAGATCATTTTGCCTCTCTTGAAATCCCAACAAAATATTTCTTTGCATTATAACCATGAAAAGATTTGTAACAGTGAACAATCCCAGTAGTTTAATCTCTACACCCAAATCTTTATTAAGGAAAGGAAAGCAAGATTCAATCAGTTATCCAGCAAAATGGATGGGACTTCTTCATAAAGACAATATAATTTAGGGTTAAAAACCATCTTTATAAAAATGAATTATTTGGCCTTACATCTTAATAATTTATATTTCTTTTCCTCCATTTCATTTATGTCCATATAGGTAATCAAAAGAGGTGCACTGGAAGAGCTACTTTAAACTTCTCAATGTTAAAAATAAAAAATATATTATGTACATTTGTATATATATATATTCATGTGCTGATCATATAGACTAATTAAGTGGGTGACTTTGCATGCTATTTGTGTTTTCTGCATAAGAGAACTACATTTAGTTCTTGGGAAATTAGAAGCCTGTGTTTCTCATTGTGGATGATTATGTATTCATCCCCACTCTATAAAACCAATGATGCTTTCTTTGGTCAGTGTTTGCAGATGAGAAGTAGTAAATAAATTAAGAGAAATACATTACATCACAAACATTAGTTTCTTGTGTTTTCAGAAATTTCAAAACAATATTAATGAATGCTGTCCATATTCACAAATTTTAGATTAATAGTAGATAGAAAGAGACCATATTTAACTGTAGAATAATACATCTATGCATTGCTGTGAAAATTTTTTTAATTAAATGAGTTTCAATCACTCAAAGGCCAAAATGAACTATCAATCTTTCCTATTTTGATTTTAATTCAAATATTAGAAAAGACATTAAAATATTCAAAGAGCAATTAATTCCAATACTATACAAACTATTTGAAAAAATAGGGACAGAAGGTATACTACCAAATTCCTTCTATGATACAGATATGGTGCTGATAGCTAAACCAGGTAGGGTGAAAACAGAGAAAGAAAACTATAGACCCATTTCCCTAATGAATATTGATGCAAAAATTTTAAATAAGGTTTTAGCAACGAGATTACAGAAAGTTATCTCCAGGATAATATATCTTGACCAAGTAGGATTTATACCAGGAATGCAGGGCTGGTTCAATATCAGGAAAACTATCAGCATAATCAATTATATTAATAACCAAACTAACAAAAATCATATGATTATCTCAATAGATGCAGAAAAAGCATTCGATAAAATCCAACACCCATTCCTATTAAAAACACTAGAGAGTATAGGAATAAGTGGGCTTTTCCTTAAAATGATTAGTAGCATCTACTTAAAACCATCAGCAAGCATCATATGTAATGGAGTCAAACTAGAACCATTCCCAATAAGATCAGGAGTGAAACAAGGCTGCCCACTGTCACCATTACTATTTAATATTGTATTAGAAATGTTGGCTTTGGCAAGAAGAGAAGAAAAAGAGATAAAAGGAATTAGAGTAGGTAATGAAGAAACCAAATTATCACTCTTTGCAGATGACATGATGGTATACTTAAAGAACCCTAGAGACTCAACTAAAAAACTACTAGAAACAATCATAACTTTAGCAAAGTTGCAGGATTCAAAATAAATCCACATAAATCATCATCATTTTTATATATTACCAACAAAGTTCAGCAGCAAGAGATACAAAAAGAAATTCCATTCAAAATAACGGATGATAGCATAAAATATTTGGGAATCTATCTGCCCAGAAAAAGTCAGAAACTATATGAACTAAACTACAAAACACTTTCCACACAAATAAAATCAGACCTAGTCAATTGGCAAAACATTAAGTGCTCATGGGTAGGCCGAGCGAATATAATAAAAATGACAATACTACCCAAACTAATTTACTTATTTAGTACCATACCAATCAAACTCCCAAGAAATTATTTTACAGATCTAGAAAAAATAGTAGCAAAATTCATTTGGAAGAACAAAATGTCAAGAGTTTCAAGAGAATTAATGAAAAAAAAAAGGCTGATGATTTTGGACTTGCTGTAAACTAGATCTAAAACTATATTATAAAGCAGCAGTCCTCAAAACCATTTGGTACTGGCTGAAAAATAGAGCAGTAGATCAGTGGCATAGCATAGGATATCAGGACAAGCTAGGTAATAACGTTAGCAATCTAGTGTTTGATAAACCCAAAGACCCCAGCTTTTGGGATAAGTACTCACTATTCGGCAAAAACTGCTGGGATAATTGGAAACTCGTGGGGAAGAAATTAAGGCTGGACCCACACCTAACACCACACACCAAGATAAGATCTAAATGGGTTCATAATCTAGATATAAAGAGTGATATTATAAGCAAATTAGAGGAACATAGGATAGTTTACCTCTCAGACCTGTGGAGATGAAATAAATTTATGTCCAAAGAAGATCTGGAACTCTTAATTGAACACCAGATAGATAATTTTGATTATATTAAGTTAAAAAGTTTCTGTACTAACAAAACTAATGCAGACAAGATTAGGAGGGAAGCATCAAATTGGGAAATCATCTTTACATTTAAGGGTTCTGATAAAGGTCTCATCTCTAAGATATATAGAGAATTGTCTCACATTTATAAAAATTCAAGCCATTCTCCAATTGATAAATGGTCAAAGGATATGAACAGATAATTTTCAGATGATGAAATTAAAACTATTTATAATCATATGAAAAGGTGCTCCAAATCACTATTGATTAGGGAAATGCAAATTAAGACAACTCTGAGGTACCACTACACACCTGTCAGATTGGCTAAAATGACAGGAAAAGATAATGATGAATGCTGGAGGGGATGTGGGAATGCTGGGACACTAATACATTGTTGGTGGAGCTGTGAACAGATCCAACCATTCTGGAGAGCAATTTGGAGCTATGCTCAAAAAGTTATCAAACTGTGGATACCCTTTGACCCAGCAATGTTTCTATTGGGCTTATATCCCAAAGAAATCATAAAAGAAGGAAAGGGCCCCACATGTGCAAGAATGTTTGTGGCAGCCCTTTTTGTAGTGGCTAGAAACTGGAAACTGAGTGGATGCCCATCAATTGGAGAGTGGCTAAATAAATTATGGTATATGAATGTTATGGAATATTATTGCTGTGTAAGAAATGACCAACAGGACAATTTCAGAGAGGCCTGGAGAGACTTGCATGAACTGCAGAACCAGGAGATCGTTGTACACAGCAACAACAGTACTATATGAGGATCAGTTCTAATGGACATCACTCTCTTCAACAATGAAATGCTTCAAACCAATTCCAATCGTTCAGTGAAGAAGGCCATATACACCCAGAGAGAGGGATATGAAATGTGGACCACAACATAACATTTTCATGTTCTCTATTGATGTTTGCTTGCATTGTATTTCCTTTATCGGATTATTCTTTCTTATAGATACGATTTCTCCTGAACAAAAAAAATGATGTGTGGCAATAACTATACATATATTTGATTTAAGTATTCTAACATAATTATCATGTAGTGGATATCCTGCCATCTAGGGGAGGGGTGGGGAATAGGGGGGAAAATTTGTAACAGAAAGCTTTGTAAGGGTTAAAGTTTAGGAATTACCCATACATATTTTTTGCAAATAAAAGTATTAATAAAAAAATAAAATAAAATAAAGAAAAGACATTAAAATAGATAAAATTGACTAATTAACAATTATAATCAAGTAGGGCACTATTTCCAGGTATTAAGTTAGAGGGTTAATTGTAGCTCAATCTTTGTATCTGGGAACTTTCCTGGTGTTCCTTCTGAGCAGCACATTCCCTAAGGCTGTAGAGTAATTTGGTAGCTAATTCATTATGCTCTCCTTTATTTTGTTGTCACTAGAAGACCAGGAAATATTTTGTTAAGAAAATGGATTTGAGGGAGAGGAGTGGAGAAGCAGGATTAGGATTGAGGTTTAGTAATGGGTGTATTTTATTCACCTGCTAGCTCTTTCTTGTCAAAATAAACAAACAAACCAAAAAACCACTCCACATAAACACATTTACAATAATACAATTTCTCTCTTCCTTAATAGATATGGTAATAATGTTTTGTCATTAAAAAAAATCCTCTAGTATACAGCTTTCTAGTGTGGTATCTATTCAAATTTAGCTTTGTTATTCCTTAGACCATACATATTGCAATCCATTACCAAGCTGTTAATCAGAGGCTTATCCAAAAGTTCTTTCCTCTATAAAAAAGGCTATAGTCTTTGAGAAATCAGGGTTGCCTATGTGGAACAATGATAGTCAGAGTAGGATGTAAATGGATTAAAACATTCCAAAAGAGAGAAAAAAGCTGTGTATACCACACTCAAGCCAGCAATTTATTCACCTTGTTATCTATACAAATCAATAATAATGATAATAATCTCTCACTATACTTTTCCATAATGCCTCTTTGTCTCACTGTTGTAAAGATGACCTTTTTTTTTTTTCCATCAGGAACTGTCATGAAAGACTGTTGTCATAAAAACTAATCACCTAGTAGTCCATTTTCTAGTGATAAACCAGTCTAAACCTATTTAGGCTGCTTCCTGGATGTCACAAACATACACCATAGAAAGGCCATAATCAGATTCCTAGCAGATTTTTCTCTCCACTAGTACTCTTCAAGAAAACAGGGCTACTTTGATACCATAATGAGATATCAGAATAGGAATTAAATGGAATAAGACATTCTAGAGAGTGGTACCTTATCTACTTATTCCCCTCCCCCTAGAACCTGGATTTTGACCATGGCACTTCAGGCTTCCATATGTAAACTTTTACTTTATCTTGCCCAGGACCAGAACCCTTCTTCACATTTATAAGCCATACTGCAGAGAGTATTTTTCCCTTATAACTTTTATGTTCTCTTCATTTGTCATAATATTGACAAAGCTTAACATAATGCTTGATACATAATGAGTATTTGATAAATGTTTCTAGTATATAAACTCTTGAGCTTTCCAAGTCAATGGCCTAGACACATACCTTATAATAATATATATACAAATGGTCTCATTATGTTTTGTGGCTATTAGAAACCTAGGTAACTATTCTTATACTTTTGAATAGACACTATGGAGAAATTAAAAAGAGGAAAAAGTATAAATCATTCAGGATGACAAAAAAGATTGCATATACCATGACTGAAATAGAATCAGTTATCAATTTCATTACCATTATATTAATAAAATCAGCAATAATGCTAATCTCCCACGAGAGCTGTATTGTAATGCCTCACTGTATTGCTTCTAGTTACATCCTTCAAATTTACCTTTCAGATTTTCTGCATATTTTATTTACACTTTCATAAGTGTATGCTGTCATTTCCAATATGATGTAAGTTCCTTGAGATAAGATTGGTTCAAACATAAAATGCTCATGGGTAGGCCGAGCGAATATAATAAAAATGACAATACTACCCAAACTAATTTACTTATTTAGTGCCATACCAATCAAACTCCCAAGAAATTATTTTACAGATGTAGAAAAAATAGTAGCAAAATTCATTTGGAAGAACAAAATGTCAAGAGTTTCAAGAGAATTAATGAAAAAAAAAGGCTGATGATTTTGGACTTGCTGTAAACTAGATCTAAAACTATATTATAAAGCAGCAGTCATCAAAACCATTTGGTACTGGCTAAGAAATAGAGTAGTCAATCAGTGGCACAGGATAGAATCACAGGACAAACTAGGCAATAACTATAGCAATTTAGTCTTTGATAAACCCAAAGACCCCAGCTCTTGGGATAAGTACTCACTATTTGACAAAAACTGCTGGGAAAATTGGAAACTAGTATGAAAGAAATTAGGATTTGACCCACATCTAACACCACATACCAAGGTAAGATCTAAATGGGTTCAAGATCTGGATATAAAGAGTGATACTATAAGTAAATTGGAGGAATGTAATATAGTTTACCTCTCCAACCTATGGAGATGGAATAAATTTCTGTCCAAAGAAGAACTGGAACTCTTAATTGAACACCAGATAGATAACTTTGATTATATTAAGTTAAAAAGTTTTTGTACAAACAAAACCAATGCAGTCAAGATTAGGAGGGAAGCAATAAATTAAGAAATCATCTTTACCTTTAAGGGTTTTGATAAAGGTCTCATCTCTAAAATATACAGAGAATTGTCTCATATTTATAAGAATTCAAGCCATTCTCCAATCTATAAATGGTCAAAGCATATGAACAGACAATTTTCAGAGGATGAAATTAAAACTATTTGTAATCAAATGAAAAGGTGCTCCAAATCACTATTGATCAGAGAAATGCAAATTAAGACAACTCTGAGGTACCACTACACACCTGTCAGATTAGCTAAAATGACAGGAAGAGATGGTGACGGATGTTGGAGGGGATGTGGGAAGGCTGGGACACTGATGCATTGTTGGTGAAGCTGTGAAAAGATCCAGCCATTCTGGAAAGCAATTTGGAGCTATGCTCAAAAAGTTATCAAACTGTGCATACCCTTTGACCCAGCATTTCTATTGGGCTTATATCCCAAAGAAATCATAAAGGGAGGAAAGGGCCCCACATGTGCAAGAATGTTTGTGGCAGCCCTTTTTGTAGTGGCTAGAAACTGGAAACTGAATGGATGCCCATCAGTTGGAGAATAGCTGAATGAGTTATGGTATATGAATGTTATGGAATATTATTGTTCTGTAAGAAATGACCAGCAGGACGATTTCAGAGAGGCCTGGAGAGACTTACATGAACTGATGCTAAGTGAAATGAGCAGAACCAGGAGATCATTATACACGGCAACAACAATACTATATGATGATCAATTCTGATGGACATGGCTCTCTTCAACAACGAAATGTTTCAAACCACTTCCAATTGTTCACTGAAGAAAGTCATATACACCCAGAGAGAGGGATGTGAAATGTGGACCACAACATAACATTTTCATGATCTCGACTGATATTTGCTTGCATTGTGTTTCCTTTATCT
This sequence comes from Myrmecobius fasciatus, assembly GCA_023553655.1. Taxonomy (NCBI): domain Eukaryota; kingdom Metazoa; phylum Chordata; class Mammalia; order Dasyuromorphia; family Myrmecobiidae; genus Myrmecobius; species Myrmecobius fasciatus. Next base: position 16,417 of record JAJPUD010004193.1, read on the forward strand.
GATATGTCTTTTGTGTAGATACTATTTTTCTTGCACAAAAATGATGTGTGGAAATATATATATATATATATATATATATATATACATATATTCGATTTGCCAAGAATTTTAACATAATTAACATGTAGTGGATATCCTGCCATCTAGGGGAGGGGTGGGAAGTAGGGAGGAAAAATTTGTAACAGAAAGCTTTGTAAGGGTTAATGTTGAAGAATTACCCATATATATGTTTTTCAAATTAAAAAAAAAGAGAGAGAGATAAGATCAGTTCCTTTCTGACTTTATATTTCCAGCAACTAGCACAACTAGCAACTAGCATTAAGTTTGTATTTAATAAATGTTTGTAATTATTGTGAATAATTATTAAATCATCATAATTAATTATCATTTATTATTGATAATCAAAATTTCAACAAACACATTTCTTGAAAACTTGTAAAATGCTTTGCATATATTATATAATTTAATTCTTACAATAATTATGTGAGATAGGTACTAATATTATTCCCACTTTACAAACAATTAAAACTAGATACAAAGAGGTTGTCACTTTGTGACCTTGGGAAAGCACATACAATCAGGTTTTAAACTTAGATTTTACTGATATCAAGTCCATCACATTTTGCACTGTACCAAGCCAAAAACTGTAAGCTATGTCAGAGGAAGAGCAAGCTCATTCAGGGCCTTCTAAGTCATAAAGGCTTTTAGTATAGACTGAACAGTGGACTGGATAGCTGTAGTTTGAGAATCAGCCTACTTACTATAAATATAAAGAGGCTTATCACTAGAAGGTTTGCTACAATTTAAAAAAAATGATTGTGGACATACTAACTCACTTAGACAAGTAGGGAATAAAATAATGTGCTTATAGTCAGATCTATCAAATCCTCTTTAGGGACTTATTTGCTGTGAGAAACTAGACAAATTAGTTTTCATACCTTTCAATTTCAGTTTCTTTATCTATAAAATGGGGATAATATCATCTACCTCACAGAATTGTAAGGATCAAATGAGAAAACATACATAAAGTGCTTTCCCAATCTTAAAGTGTCATATAAATGTTAAATCCATAATTATGATGATAAAAACAAGCTAGTGAAAAATAAGAGGTTATATATTGAGTACCCACAAAAAATGGTAGATATTTGGAAGATGGAACTATATTATAATAATACTAATAATAACTCAATTTTAGATAACTCTTTAGTTTTACAAGTCTCTTTATTCACATGATCTCATTTGTTCTTCATGCTGATACTTGAAGTAGATATCTCAATGTTTTCTACATTTGTCAAATTAAAAAAAACAACAACTATTTTCTTTAACCTAAAGCTAAAATTTATTCAAAGTGACTCAGAATCAGTTCAGGATACAAAATTCAGTTGCCCAATTTCAAGTCCAGTGCACCACTATTATGTCTAACTAGACTTTTCATTTTCTCAGTGATTATCTTAAAATATCTGACTTCTTATAACACAGCATTATTAAATTTTTTTCAAGATTCCTAATTTCATCATAACTGTATATATTCCCTGTACATAGTTTAACTCCTCCATACCTTAATAGGTGACTTTTATGATTTATTGTGAACAAAGAAATTCATTATTGTACTCACAAGGTTTCTTGAAGTTTAACTGGTCTGGACCTTGGACAAGAGAAACAGAGTGTGTCATCTAGCATTAGATTGATGCCAATATATTCTATGTAAGCACTTCTAAAACTACATATGTTATGAATTTGGGTATTTTCATTTGAAGTAATTACCTTTCCTCCCTCCATTTTGTTATCATAAAATATAATAATTTTGTATTTTCTTAAGTTGATCATTAAATTAGACCAGAAAATAATGAATCCTTTGATTGTGGCATCTCATGACACAAAGAAAAAAAGAAAATTTTACGCAGCAATAGGAGCACCCTTTGGTCTCTTAGATGTGAAAAAAGCTTGTAGATTACACAAAACTGTCAAGTCTATACACCATTAATTAATTATTTAAGAACAATCAAGAGACTCTGATCATGAGCATCATTAAATGCCATCAGAAAAAAATGATTATATCATAACAAATATTAAACAATTTTCCAATGTAGACATTCTTGCCAAAACAACTGTTGGTGGATTGTCAGATTTTTGACTTAGAGCAAATGTAGGAATCAATGCCAAATTAGGAGAAAGCATAAAAATGAAAAGAAGATTATGCACAATTAATAAAAACCTATTCTAGTTAACCAAGATATTGAAGTTGGAAAAAATGAATTTAGGAACATACATCAATATGGACCACTTCCATTTTCAAACAAGAGTCGGGAGAGAGAGCTATGAAAATAATAAGTGCTATAATTGGGGAGTTACAAAAGAGATCTATGATTTCATCAGTATATTTCAAGCAATATAAATCAATTGGCATAATAATTATAGCAAATGAGCCTAGAAACTTTCTTGCCTCACAAACAATTTATCTCTTTTACAAGTCAAGAAACATGACAGTCAAGAGCAATGCAAGTTCAGAATGATTCATTTATAAAATCTTACATAGAAAATGGCAGAAAATTATGAAAGTATTACATCATAAAATAATGAAGTGGAAAGTAAGACAAGTTTAAAAAAAAATAAAGCTTGTAGAGTGACCCAATTAAAATAAACCATCTAGATAACACAACAGTCAAATTCAAAGGAAACAATGAGTGGGTAAAAAATGGAAATGATCTGTCAAGATTATTATAATAAAATCTCTCCATCAATGATAGTGGAACTATCATATTCAAACCAGTCAGTCCCTGCTGTCATTAGGACATAAAAATGGCACTTAAGAAAACAAACATAGGAAGAGCAGTTGAATGAGGCAAAGTATTCACAGAGGAAGTCTATATTAGAGGCAGCAACATTTTTAAAGCATTGATGAATCAGTTTTCAAACTTTCTGAAAAAGGGAGCATGGACATTTTTAGTAGGAAAAAACAGTGACCAATAAAGTCTATATGCTTACATTCTGATCTTTATATATTTTGAAAATTTAATCTACACATCTATTAAGGAAATTGATAGTAAAAGTATATGAAGAGACAGGCAGGGCTTCCCCAAAAATATTCTCTATAAGTCACTTAAGCCCAATTGACTCTCAACCTCCTCCCCCAAAAAATAACATTTAAAAACTCTCTTCCAAAAATTACAACGCTTGCTTTTTTTAAAATCATGCAGAATTCCTTTAAAATATATCCATAACTATATTTCAATTCAAAAATCCTCCTAATAATACCAAATAAGGAATAAAACATTGATATACACATTCACTTACCATGTTTGAAGATGTGAGGCACAAATAATTTAAAAGAATTCCTTTAGGTGGTAAAGTAACCTAGATCAAAAGTATCAATCATAGCTGTAGGAAGCCCACATTATTCCTGAGAGCAACTTGAATCAGATAAAAATGTAATTGGAAAATATTTCATAAAATAAAACAAAATACAATAAAACATAGATAATGTTAATATTTGCTTTTCTAAATAAAATTGCATGCTGTGATGACCCCTATTTCTAATTGAGTTAAACACTACCTAGATTCTGTTTGGTTTTTGTTGTTGTTGCAGTTGTTTTTGTTTTCACCATCTGAAATTGTGCTGTTTGCAAGCAGCCTCCAAACATTAAAAAGCCTTCTTAAATGATATCCATAACCACTCAAAAATGTTCAATTTAACTTTATACAGGAAATACTATATAAATAAAAGACTATAGTCCAGAATAAGATTTTTGGTAGATAGAGAACAAACAGATGTATAAATCCACTAGAGCATGCATCTTGGACAGATACCACTGAGAGATATTAGATTGGGCCAGAATTGAAAAATGAAGCTGGCAGAATTATTGTGAAATATTTTAGTGTTTGTGAGGACTTCATGTCAAAACAAAGGCTTTCTATGACAAATATTTTCCTATGAAGTAGTCATGTGGCACAATGTACAGCATGCCGAATTGTAAGTGAATAAGACCTGAATTCAAAAACAGTTTCAAACCCATATTAGCTATGAGATCCTAGGTAAGTCATTTAACTTATGCCTGCCTCAATTTCCTCAACTGTTTAGCTGGAATAATAATAATAACAATACCTACCTCCTAGGGTGGTTGTGAGGATTAAATGAGATATTTGTAAAACATACAGCACAGTACCTGTCACATACTAGGCACTTAATAAATGCTTGCTCCCTTCCATACCCACAATGCTGTTATTTACCAGGAATGCTGTAAAATCTTAAAAAATAAATCTCTCATTCAACCAATACATATTTTTAAGCATTTGCCATGATGAACCAGACACAGAATTAAAGTTGCAGACCCAAAAGGCAAGAGAGAGCTCCATGATGAAACAAGTTTCCACTAAAAATTCTGGATTTGAGATATATATCAATCATCGAAGAGGTGTATAATTGGAAGAGGTGTATGCGCCATAGAATGAGAGCAATAGATAATGAATAAGCAGCTGAAGAATGCCCCATGGTATACAGAGTAATAAGAGACTTAAAAGGACACATATTGGGCTTTTACATCTCTTTGTAAAATTTATGAGAGATATGAAGAGAGATCCATAGGGTTAGGCTGAAGTATGAATAGTTGGAGAGTATCCACATTGATGTTTAGACCTATCTTATAACACATTTAAAATAGACTCAGCTGCTAAATTTACAGCTTTCTAACTAAAATATTGTATCACTTTTCCTTATCCTGCTACCAATATTCCTTTGGAACTACTATTAACCTGTGGCCTAAATGCTGATAAAAAACTTTAATTCTATTACTTTTTTACTTAAAAGGGAGGTTTCACCCCCTTATACAACTGTGAAAAACAAAGACAAATATAGTCTGACATTTACCTTAAATTTTAGAGGACGGATTTTTAAAAATCCTTTTAGAAGAAAGATAGATAAAGATCCCATGGATCAAAACTTTATAGAGGAAGTTAGACCAGGAGATATAGGAAACTCTTAAAAATGAAACTCTAAAAACTCTACAGATATAAACAATCCATATAAGAGAGAAAAATGGGAGTTGTCTAAAGAGAAACTTAGATAGAATTACAGAAAAATCAGAAACCAATTTCCTTTAAAACAAAAAGATATGTAGGGAAGAAGACACAAAGGCAGGATAAATACAGCATGACATAATCCTCTAGAAATTATATCAGAATGCTAAAGCCAGTAATTAGGTTAGGCTGCTAAGGAATGCTAAGAAGAATAAAAAGCAGTGTGTGTGTGTGTGTGTTTGTGTGTGTGTGTATGTGTGTGTGTGTGTGTGTGTGTTAGTTACTGTAAGGGAAAGAGGAAGGTTAAATAAGGATAAGAATAGTTGCCTGTTTTGCATTGAGGTCATAATAATTGACATTAGAAAGAAGGCAAAACACAGTTTTTTGTTTTTTCCTTTTGTTTTTGTTTTTGTTTTTTTGTTCCCTTCTATTTTCTTTACTAAGGGGAGTGATCATTCAATTAGAAAGAATATAACAAAAAGCCTAATGGAATTTTTTTATAGGTAATATAAAAGCACTTTGTTTTCCACACTGAATTTGTTACCTAATCCAGGTGAACTAAATCCTTGATTTTTCAGTAACTTTTAAAGGATCACTAAATTCTATTGACTTGGAGAAGAACAAATGTTCCAATTTGCAAAAATAAAAAAAATGGAAAAGAATGGAATCTGCAAAATTAGTCACTATGTAGAAAAGGAATCAGAGATCACAAAAATAAATGTGGATTCATCAAAAATGAGTCATGACAAAATAATGATATTTTTTGACAAGATAACTAAGCTTGTCAATCAGAGAAATTCTACAGAAATTATTTGCTTATATTTACAGAAGGTATTGAATAAAGGACCATGTAATTCTTTTGAATATATGATATGTAGTTATTACCTAAATGACTATACAATTCCAAAGATAAGCATCCATGCTGTAATAGCTAAAAAAAATAATCTCTCACTCAACTAGATAATATATTAAAGCATTTACCATGATGTATCAGACATAGAATTAAAGTTACAGGTCACCCAAAAGGCAAGAGAGAATTAGTTTTGAAGAAAAAAGTTTGGTGATTTTAGTGGACTATAAGCTCAAATAATCTACAAAAGCTTTCATTTGACAATTTTATCAAGGAATCCACATTTTGATCTAGTATTAAAGGTTCTAGTTTCATGTCAATCCATCTTTACTTCTGGGCAGTAGGTCAGAATACTCTACAGATACAAAGTTAGCTCTTCCTTTGACTGAGGCCCAGTTATTGAATATCTTCTTATCATATCAGTCCCACAGGTTCAATCCATATATTTTGCATATCTCATGTATGATTCTCATTTGAACTCTTTAATCTGCCTTATTTCCTCTTTTTAAATATTGTGCACCAAATCACATTACCCACAAAATTTTGGCTCCCAGTCTGAAAAACATTCTAGGGAACATGAGAACTCTCAGAATATTTGCAGAGCTAGAATAACTTGACACCCACTGGATCCAATTTACATTTCACACCTTTTCTGACCTGGCTGATGGCTCCATTTCCCTCCATGTTCACAGGTTGATGACTCATTCCCAGTTGGTTCTCACTCTCAAGGGAATTAATTTTTTTACTCTTAAATTTCTTCTTACAATATTCTAATCTTTAATACTTTTTAAAAATATAATAAATTTTCATCCAAATTGTTGAATTAATTTCTTACTAAACATATCCAAAAGCAAAAAATCTTACAAACTTGAGATTTTTTTGATTTTGTCAGAGTGAAATCAATAAAGCATATTCATGAGCATGCATGCATGTACATACACACTTTCTAAAAAGCAGGCTTGTATGTCAACTGAATAGAATTGAAATATATTTCAACATATAACAAATATACTATATATTATTATAATTATTTTATTATCACTTAATAACAAAATTATTATAAATAATTATTATAATAAATTAATATATACTATATAATAAAATAGGATATTTTAGATATATTTTACCTCAAACTTTAATACAAACTATATGATATTTTACTAGAAAAATCTTAACAATTTACACAAAGAAATCATGCACATATAAAAGGTATAGGAAAGGATTTTATTGTACCCAGAGTTCCACTAGTATGATCAATAGGTATACAACAAATTTTGCATTAAATCAAATCTTCAGCATCATGAAAACTCTCAACCTTAACATCTTAGTTATATAAAAGATAAAACTCCACCAGTTCTATTCACCATTCCTTGCTCCTCTCATTCCTTCCACAAAATTCTCATTTGGGACTCTTTAAAGTCAAATATATGTCCAACATAGAACAGTAAAAATGGGAGAGGGAATCTCATTACCTTACCTTTCTTTATGATCATTTTGTCTTTATGATAGTTTTGAGGTTTTGTCTAATGTCTTTTTTCCTTACTTAATTTCTTGGAGCTCCCCAATATTCTTTCAGATATCCATGGAAAATGAAAACGAATCAATGACCTTAGTTCATATAACTTATAGTTTTCCATACTTTTTTCAATGAGAATTATGGTTATGCACATTCCCTGATAAAGTCAATCTACTCCAAATTCATGGGATAAATTTCTCTGACAATCAAATTTTGTTATAATTAAATTCAACATTTATTTAGTATACAGGTAAATAAGCGATTTTGCTAAATAGTGGATGGGATGTAAAGATTTTTTTTTTAATTTGGAAACTGTCCTCAAAGAGCCTGCAAGGTAACAGCTGATATAAATATAAATAACCTTCATAGAAAACAGAAGAAGTTTAGAATATGAGAAATAAGAATAAAGAGAAGCCCAATATGACTCGCCAGATTGGCGAGGTATGGGTAAATGATTAGTGAAAAAAGTAATAATCAGTGAGTCTGGAATGATAGATTACAGTCAAATTATGAAGGACTTTTAAAACTACAGAACAGAATTAATATTTTATCTTAGAGCAAGAAGGACCTACTGTAGATCTTTGTTTAAGGAGTGACATTATATCTGTTTAAGGAAAATTCCTTTATCAATAGAGTTTAGGGATGGAGCAGAATAAGAAGAGACTTAAGTTAAGAGAACAATTAGGGAGCATTGCAATAATCTAGTATGAGATGATGAAAGCTTAAACTAAGGTAAATGTATGAGAAAATAAAGAAGGCTTGTTATGTGACATGCTGTAGATATAAAACATGATTTGACAATAAATGGAAGTTTAAGGGAACATTAATGACTATGTTTAATTCACTAAATATAAAGTTAGGAGTTAGGATAAAGGAACAAGGTGTGCTGGATGCTGAACCCTTCGAGAAAAGAAGAAAATTATAGGGACTTTGGTAAAAGATAGCTCCTATCATTGGGATCAGTCAGACAATTCTGAGTGACTGAGTTCTGAAGGATGATGGATTGTTGATTTATAGTGGTAAAGAAAGAATCTAAAAATGACAGTGGAGAGCAAGAAATATTCTAACATCCATTTCAGGAAGTGTGGGGGGGGGAGGAGTGGAGGGTGTGTGTGTGTGTATGTGTATGTGTGTAGTGGCATATTGCTAAGGAGGCCAGAGAAGAAGCTAAATCATATACAGTGTATCTGTGAAATTATATTGGAAAATGATCATGTCCTTTTCCAATCTTTAATACATACAACATATATGTGTATATATGTGTAAATATATACATACATATATATGTATACATACGTGTGTGTATGTATACACACACACACATATATATATACATAACATGCACACACACACACACACACACACACACACACACACACACTCTTCCTGGATCAGTAGAGAAGGATTGCCTTTCTAGAAATTATTTCTCTCTTTTGAAAATTTTCAACAGGTATAATTTGTCCTGCATTTCTTTCTTTTTATTTGTTTGATGATCTTTTACTTTCAATGTCAGAGATTCTCTCCAGAATCCCTGTGTTTTTTTCATTTACAAGATATGCATTTGAGTTAAACATTAACTTCTTAGCAATGGACTTTTAGAATTGAAAAAATGCATGCCTCTATATTGGTGACATTTCAGTCTCCTGGATTTCTCTCGGTGTCACACACTTCTCATAGTATGTTTGAGTGGTGGAAAGTATATGGATCCCAGTGAATTAATTTACATTCATTCTCTGACACTTACTATCTATTTAACTTTGTTGACCCACATAAATTCTGTGGGTCTCAGTGTCCTCAACTATAACATGAAGGATCTCTCCTGAGTTCTCTCCTATCTCAAGATTCAGGATTTTAATATCTATCATTTACCCCCAGATGTAAAAACTGTGCAAAAAGGAATCAGCACACCTGTGAGGACAGAGGTAGTGGATCAGGGATGCTGCTAGCTGTTGGGACTTGGATGAGAATGAAGCTCTTAGTTTGCCGTTCCAGGTCAAAGGGGAGAGCTGAAGTGAAGCTTAAGGTACCACCCACCCATCACACAATTAGAGTTGTTTATTCTAGTACTTTTAATTTCAAAAAATGAATTGACAAAAAAGAAAGGACCCCACCATAGAAATTTAACATGGGTACAAGGAAGACTGGAGTTCATTTTCAGAGGAGGACACTGAAGTAAAAAAAAAAAGAAAGTTTGTACCCCAAAGAGTAATGGCTCCCTGTCCAGAGTGAATTTATAGAAGAACTTAAAAAAGAATTTAAAAATTAAATGAAAGGCATTGAGGAAAAACAAAAAAAATTAAAAATTTCAAGAAAAACTGGAAGGTTATGAAAAAAAGATAAACAACTAGAAAAGGAGATACAATATCTCAAAAATGAAAATAATTCTTTGTAAAATAACATCGGGCAAGGGGAAGCCAGGAAAGCCATAGGAGAACAAGAAATAACAAAACAGATTCTAAAGAATGAAAAATGAGAACAGAATGTGAAACATAAGAAAAACAACAAATCTAGATAACAGATCAAGAAGAGAAAATATAAGAATAATTGAACTGCCTGAAAGTTGTCACCAAAAAAGAGAACTTTGACATAAGGCAAGAAAAAAATCCAAGAAAATTGTCCTGGAGTGATAGAAAATGAAGGAAAAGTAGAAATAGAAAAAAAAAACAAGATCCTTTTTGGAAAACATATTGGAATATTATTGTCAAAATTTGAAACCTCCAGATCAAAAAGAAAACTTTGCAAGAAACAAAAACCAATTCAGATATGCTAAAACTAAAATTAGAATTGTACAAAACTTATCAGCAACTACAATAAAAGCATGCAAGTCTTGGGATCATATTTGCTGGCAATCAAAATATGTAGGCCTGCAGCCTAATATCATATCCAGCAAAATTATCTATAATATTGAATGAGAAAAACTGGACATTCAACAAATTTGCAGATTTTCAGGTCTTTCAATCAAACCCAAACTTCATAAAACATTTGACTTATAAGAGCCAATATCAAAGATCAATTTCAGGAAATTCAATGTGGACAAATTGTTTATGTTTTTTACATGAGAAACCTAAACCATATATTTAAGATTGACATCAACAATAGTATAGCTCAAAAGAAAGATTGGTACAGAGTTAAGATCAAAACAGTAATCATCATATAAATGAGATGCAGAGAAAGAAGAAACAGAGGCATTAGAAGAGGGAAGAGAACTTGTGTTTCTGAAAACCTACTTACATTGGGAATGGGTTAAATAGACACTATCACATATATAATATGAAAGATATATGCCCTCCAAAATTTATAAAAAGACACAAGTGGGAAGGGATGGGTGGATAGAGAAGCAAAGGGTGAGAGACAAAGACAAGGGAGGGATAAATGGATGAGGGGAGATAAAGTAATAGCAAGGCAAATTAAGGACCAGAATTAAAGCAAAGAGTCAGCAGAGCTAGGAAAAATATGTGTGTTGGGGGGGAGGGGAAAGGGAGAGGGACATTGTGTGTTTGTGTGTGTGTGTGACTATATGTTTGGTATGTGTGTGTATATAGCTATATATGTATACATAAATATATTTTTTCTTAATAATAGCCTGTTTAAGGGTGGTGGAGGGAATAAAAAGGAAAAAAAATGTGCAGCAAAGAACAAAAGAACAATTTATAAGGAAAAGATGGACTTTAATGAATATAATCATTCTACTTATATATATACATATATATATTTTTTTTTCTTGAACTAGTCATTTGTTGTTATGTATTTTGAATCCTCCCTGATATTCTGCTGGGCACATGGCAATGTTCTCTTTTGTTAAAAAAAATACATAATTAAAAAATCAATATTTTATTACTATAATAGCAGAAAATGCTATTTCACACAAATAAAAAGTTATAATGGATATTAAAAAGCCAAACATACTTTCAAGCTATTGTTTCATCCCACTATCATAAAACAAACACATTAACTGTTTTCATTTAGATAAAATAAAAACTAAATAAATCATATTTGGCCATGGAAAATTGATTCCTGAAACATTCACATTTAGGAACATCTAGATTTTCAAAATATGGGAATGATTTATGGTCATGTGATCAGTTGACTTCATAGTAAGTCTTCATTTTCTTTTATTTTATTTGCAGGAGTATTTTTAAAATTGGAAAAATGAAAATATTTTATAAATGTATTATATATAGTTCTTTATTTTATTTATTATGAATATCAGAATCTTGCAATGATTTATGTAAAATAGTCAGGTTTTCAAAAATGTTCACCAAATGTGCAAGTTTCATAAAAATTTAAGTTATAAATTTAATTTGCTTCACTTTTCTTATTGTCACAAACACACCACCCCATTTCATGTTTTAGCTAAAATACACTTCAAATACCCTTCTTTACTGTAAGAAAGCTTGAGGTTTCTTTTTCGTGATAATAAAAAATTGTCCCGTATGTTGCTTACACAAAGTAGCTCATAACATTAGTTTGCTAAATTGAATTGAATGAATAATATGGAACATTTAAGTCCAAAAACATAAAAATTGTTTTGTTTTTTGTTTGTTTTTTTACTGAGGCATTTGCCTAGGGTCACACAGCCAAGAGGCCAGATTTGAATGCAGATTCTCCTGACTTTGGGGCTGGTACTCTATCCACTGCACCATCTAGCTGTCCCACAAAGATTCTTTAGCCTCACATTTACATAGTTTGCGTTTTTTGTTTGTTTGTTTTTGCTTTTTGCTGAGGCAATTGAGGTTAAGTGACTTGCCCAGGGTCACACAGCTAGGGAATGTTAAGTGTCTGAGACCAGATTTGAACCCAGGTCCTCCTGACTTCAGGGCTGGTGCTCTATCCACTGCTCCACCTAGCTGCCCCAGTTTGTATTTTAATACAGCAAGCAGTATGACTTAGTTTGACATTGGCAGAAGATGCTGATGTTAAGCTTTGACATATATCAATTTATTATTATTAATATTCAAAATGTTCATAGTATTTTATAGGTGATTCATAACATTGTCAATGATAACTATTGCAGATATTTTTTTCCATTTAGTTATCTGCAACTCAATAACTTTTTTCTATAAAACCAATAATCTCAATCCTTAAATTATACTGAAAATTTAGTTGTTATTTATTTTCACATTGTAAAATTAAACTTCATGCTTTCTCATTATAGTCAAAATATTAAACAGTCATTGTTCTGTGTTTGTTAATATTTGGGATACTACTATTTGCCATTTTAATTTCAATATTGTTGACTTTGATTTGAACATAGTTTTCATTTTGTAAAAATAATTTTATGCTAAATAAATTGATTTATAAAACAGAGAAGAGGATAATCTACCTAATGCTTTCTATGAGATAAACATGACCCTCATTCCCAAAACAGGAAGAAATAAAGCAGATATCACTAATATGGATATTAGATAAAATTTTTATAATAGTTTTAAAATTTTATCCCTAAAATTATTCATTGTAATGATGCAAGTAATTGAAAAATGGATCAATATTTAGAAAGTAGCATAATAAATTATATTTATAATCAATCCACAAAAAAATAAATGATTATATGACTAGATATAGTAATATATTCAGTAAAATATAGTCCAGATTTATATTAAAAACTAAATATCATAGGAATAAAAAATCTTTCTTTAACACTTAAAAGACTGAAATTTTAAATACCTCAAAACCACATGATACATTTGGTCCATATAGATATAATAACATATTTTATTTCTTTTGTTAATTGAAGTCTTTAGATGACTAATGAATATGAATAACAAATAGAAAAAGTCATGAGGCAAGTAGAAATACCTATACCTTTTATAGTTTCAAGTAACAAAAATACACATTTTTGAGATAATTGATATCCCTGGGATTTAACTTTAATCATAAGTAGAGTCTCTGAAAGCTAAGATTAAAGGATTAAAATTGAAATAAAGATTTATAGCTGGAATCTAGATGGTACAATCACTAATGTCATTTGTACTGTCTAGTGGAGTACTATATACATATTATACATACATACAGCATAACAAAAAAGTAAATTAATTCAATATTATGTCAAAAAGGAAACAAAATTATCTCTAGTGATATGATAATTCATCTAGAAAATGCTAGAAAATCAACAAAAATTAAGTGGGAAAATTATGACTTTAGCAAAATGATGTTACAAATAAATCCACTAAATCTTCAGCGATTCTATATATTATTGTAAAAAACAGGAACAAGAAATGGAAGAATGCTTTTTATTTTAATAAGAAAGATGAATTAAATATCATGAAATAACACACTAAGACATGTATGAGACTTACATAAATGCATATTCAGAACATTTTTCACAAAAAATAAAATAAACAGTTTGATGGAAGAATACTTATTATTTGATTTAGCATGCCCTATGGATATCCAAAGAAAGTTTTGAAAGGAAAATGGCATTAAACATTTAATTTGTTGTCAAATTAGATACTTAGTAAGTAGGTAGCTGATACTTTCATCAAAGATTTGTGTCTTGAAGGCTAGTGAAGATTAAAATGTTTCTATATGTCCCATTTCAATCTTCTGGCTTTAACTAATTTTTCCCCCACCATTGTATATTTTTGATGTACAGTAGAAACATCATTGACTTTGGAATCAAGATACCCACCCAGCACTAAATCTTACCTCTATCGTTTAATCTCTTTATGAATTTGGGTGATCTCTTTTGCTTCTCAGGATCTTTATCTCTTCCTTGTTAATTGCTATATAATCAGCAGTATCTGGCTTTTGGAAAAATCAGGGAGTCCATCAATCTTCCCCCCATTCAGACATCCCCATACTATTTGTTAGATGAAAGTTTTTGAGATGAAAGTTATTGAGAACTAGTTTGCTTCTCACAGGTGCTGCTCCTAAGGCCTGCTGTTACTGATTCAGCAGTTAGCCCAGAGGTGTTTTATACCACTCCAGATCAACCTCCACACCTAGAAGTCTTGCCTTTACTGAGATACTCTCTTTTAGGAGAACAGCTGCTTTACCCCTTTATTTTTGCCACTCCGTGTCCATTTTGAATAACATTCTATTTTGGAGAGCCAGCAAATTTCTGACCCACTCTGCCATCTTCCCACAATCCTATGGAGCCTCTGATTCTTTATCTGTAAATTCAGGGGGCTAGAAAAGACTTCCTCAATATTCATTCCAGCTCTAAATCTGATCCTATAACCCTATGATTTATGACTGAATCACTTAAAATTGGTGGCTTAAAAAAAAGAATATGAACAAACATTGATCATTATCAGGGAGTACATGAAGTATATACCTATATATAAGTATATATAACCTACTATTTATGTCTCTCTTAACTCCTCCAGTTTGGATGTAAATTGAAGAGATATATCAGCAGTTAGCTATGCTTTTAAAAGTACAGTGGCTAGAGATAGCTAGCTGAAGCTATGGATAGAGCACTGACTCTGGGGTCAGGAAGATCTGAACTGAAATGTGACTTTAGACACCTGACACTTACAGGCTATGTGACCCTAGGCAAAGCATTTAATCTTGACTGTTTCCTCTTCAATATTTTTAAAATAATAATTTTTCAAAGTACAGTAACAAACACAACAGCAAGAGTATTACAAAGGTTTAACCCTCACCCATAATTATAGAGATACACAAATGCAAGTTTACTGTATGTTCTGTATACTTTGGAAGCAAAATGGACTAACATCTGTATCTTTTTTGGTTGTGCTTCCCAGGAGTAGCTGTGGTTCTCTGCTTAGAAAACATTTGGCATGTGTTATTAATAAAGCAGCAAAATACTCTCAGCTATGTCTTAATGTTCTGTATTTGGGTTGATTCTTCTATTTTATCCTTCCCCAAAATTTAACCATTAAGAAATGGTGATGGTTTGACTATAATGAGAAAGCATGAAGTTTAATTTTACAATGTGAAAATAAATAACAACTAAATTTTCAGTATAATTTAAGGATTGAGATTATTGGTTTTATAGAAAAAAGTTATTGAGTTGCAGATAACTAAATGGAAAAAATATCTGCAATAGTTATCATTGACAATGTTATGAATCACCTATAAAATACTATGAACATTTTGAATATTAATAATAATAAATGTAACAAAATGTAGAAGACAAAGGGATGACCTTGAAATCAGAAAGACCTAAATTCAAATCTTGCTTCAGACACATAATAAACTCTATTATCCTAGGCAAACCATTGAATCTTATATTGCTTTTCTGTGGAGAAAGTTTCTACACCAGAGTTTTTAGATCAATGAAAACATAGATCTGGAGAAAAAATACTTATGTCTATATGAATAATTAAAATTTAGATAATAGTTTTTTTTTCAAAAGATAAGGAATCTATATGAATAAACAATCTTTTGAAACCCAATTGAAATAATTAACAAATTGTTGTAGTTCATAATTCATTTTCAAAGACAACCAGTAATATCATGGGGTGATATCTTGATTTGGACCTCAGTTGGATTTAAGCGAGGCAAGGTTGTCCAAAATTGTCAACCTCACTCTTTTTTTCCAGGAGTCTATTGGCAAGACAAAAGTTAGGGTGCATGGCAATGGCCCCAGATGGAGTGAATGTTTTCAATGTTTATCAAGCTCTAACCATTTCCTATTTAAGCTCCTGTTTCAACTGCTTTCATGGTCATTGAAACAAATTGTAGTGATCTCTCATTCTGCAAAGGAAGGTTTTCACATGCTTGAAATGGATGTGCCTCTAATTCACTTATGGATTTGAGGCTAGTCAGTTACCTTTATTCTGATTTAGCTTGTCTACCAAGAGGGTTTTGTGGTGGTGTGGCTGCTGTATATGCTTCTTATAGTCACAAGTGAGCACACCAAAGGTGAATGAGAAGTCCTAAAAAGGCCTGGGCAAGTTCTCCCAATAGAAATGCTAATCTTTCTAGTATTCACTGAGAGACTATTCTGAGCCCAACATTGGATAAGATACAATAAACTTAAGTTTACATATGGTGGTTTTTGTAAAAAAAAAAAAAGTTCCATTATCTGTTACGTGCATGCTTAAATTCATTCAAATGCATCCCTATTATATACTATTTCTTTTTTTAAAAAATCATTATTAAATTTTATTTTAAATTTATATAATAAAGAAGCATTTCTATATCAGCAAAGTTAAAAAGAAAGGTGATTGTACGTGAAACTGCAAATCTACTATGCAGGATTTGCTATTCCTTTCAAATATACAACTAAATTATGATATATTTTTCTTTTTTCCCTACCTCCCATCCCAAGATGACTGCCATTAGATACAAATAGATATATATGTATAAAATTATTCAATACATACTTATATTTATCAGTTCTTCCTCTGGATGCAGATAACTTTTTTCTTCAAATGTCTTTTATAGTTAATTTGGGAATTTATAGTAGTCAAATAATATATTCATTCAAAACCACTCTTAAAACAATATTACTGTTGCTGTATATAATGTTCTCTTGCTTCTGCTCACTTCACTCTTCATTATTTCATGGAAGTCTATCCATGTAGTTCTAAAATCATTGAGCTCATCATTTTTTTTAAACACAGTAGTATTCCATCATAAACACATACCACAACCGTTTAGCCATTGCCCAATTATCTTCTTTCAGTAATATCTCTATTAAATTATTATGCTGGAGTCTTTGAAATGTCTTTCACTGAAGGTTTGTAAAGGTTTCAGAACTGTCTTGATTCATTGCATTATTCAGGATAATTGTCATCCACAGTTGATGTTTATACAGTATTGCTGTTGCTATGTATAATTTTCGACTGGTTTTGCTACTTTACTCTGCATCAGTTCATGTAAGTCTTCCTAAGTTTTTCTGTTCATCATTTCTAAGAGCACAAGATAATGCCATCACAATATAAACTTATTCAAACATTATTCAATTAATGGGCACCCTTGTAATTTTCAGTTCTTTGCTACCACAAAGATAGGTGTTATAAACATTTTAGAGCATTTAGATTCTTTTCCTTTTCCCCTAATTATTTTCAAAAATAAACCAAAAAAATAGACCACATTCCTTATAATTTTATTTCCTACTTCTACAATAAATGATCATTGCTGATACAATTAAGGTTTAAAATGTTTTGAGGGTCAATGATTTTTAGGTCCATTGTCTCTTTTTTCATGCTTTTTTTAAAAAAAAATTATTTAACTTTGAAAATACCCATTGACTTTCTATCTCCTATTAAAGCAGCAAAGTGACAAATGACAAGTATCATTTACTTGAACAGACACTAAGTGAATAGAACTACTTAAGAATAAAAGCAAATAATTATTTAGAATACATAGTTATTGATGTAGGAGCAAGTAGGTGGCATAGTGGATAAAATGTCAAAAAGACATCTTTCCAAGTTCAAATCAGGCCTCAGACACTCAATAGCTGTGTGACACTGGTCAAATCACTTATTCCTGTTTATTTCTGTTTCCTCATCTCTAAAATAAGCTGAAGAAGAAGATGGTAAACCAATCCAATATCTTTGCCTAAAAATGCCAAATGGGGTCACAAAGAGTCAAACATGTCTAAAATTTGACTGACTAATTGAAAATTTATTGATGTCTTTCTAATGAACGAGAAGAATTATTATTTCAAGTTTTGCCAGAATATTAAAAGGAGTTGATTTTTCCCCCCCTGAGGAAATTGGGTTAAGTGACTTGTCTAGGATCACTCAGCAAGTAAGTGTTAAGTGTCTGAGTCCAGATTTGAACTCAGGTCCTCCTCACTTCAGAGCTGGTGCTCTATCCCCTGCGCCACCTCACTACCCAGAAACTGGGTTGATTTTTATTGTTGTGATTGAAAACAGGTTTTCAAAATACAAGAGTCACTTTGATTAACTGATAGAGCTGAAGCAGAACAGTGATACAACATTTTCAATATAACAAAGCAAATTTTAAGTCCTTCATGTTTTAAAGCTTCTATATTGTTTTCAGGACTAATTTTAAATTGCAGAAAGTATGGTTATTGAGACTGAAAATAATTTTAAAATTAAATGTATGCTTCAAAATCATCTTTTATAAGAAAAAAAAATAATAAAGAGGGATGATGAGTAACTTCCGGGAGAAAATAGATCTAATTTTACAAAACAGCAAATGTGTAGATATAAATTTCAATAATTCAATGTAGGCATGTCTTCATCAATTTGACTATATGCTCATTATCAGTTATGACTAGGTCATAATTGCATATGTAATTTTCTTTTTTCTTTTCTATATTTTCCCCAGAAAATCACTCAATGTAAAACTGCCTTTCTCTATGGCTTTTTACATTTTTATAGTTATTAGTGGAATAATTGGGTTATCACTCTGTCATTCCTTGTTCTTTTTTTGAAGTCATCCTCTATTTCCAATATTATATGAGATATGGTAATATCTCATATTATATATTGAGCATATAGGTCATCATTGAAAATGTGCTACATCCTTCATGGACATCTCCATTGACATTCTATTTATCCACAACTTTGATTTATCAGTGATCATATAACATTCTGCAAATCACCACAATATATTGAAAAGCTATGTCTTTTAAATGGCATTCCTGAATATTTTTCAAAAGACTTCTATTCTCCTTTCTATCTCCTATTCAATTCTGTGCTCAACTCATTATTACAATCTACAAATACTTCAATGTGTAAACTGATATTACCAGTTGAATGGATTGGTCATTTAATTGCATGTTTGCTTTTATGTTTGTTTGTTTTCTCTCTGGATTTTTTAGATTAATGAATCTAACAGAGATCGTGAATATCGCTTAAGAGAACCTACAAATCTGGGGCTTGATGAAATCTTCCATTTATTGAAAGGATAATCGATAAGGAATTCTTTTATTTGTCTCATACATAAGATATCTCTTGGGATGACAATCAAGACCTTTGCTTAACATATATCACTCAATTGTATATTTTATTTGCCACTACTAATCAAGTGATAATTGAACAGAGTCATCTTCTTTTTGAAACTCTTGCATATTCCTTATGCATATATTCTTGGAGGTGAACTTTTGATTTTGCATTCTGTTCTAAAAGGTCAAATGATTTTTATTTGCATCTAGCAAACAAGAAGCACACTGAAATTTTTTATTCTCTAACTTTCCAAAAAATTTTGACTCTGAAGAAATGGCCTGTTTGAGCATCTTTTTCTTTTTCATATTTTTATCTAGGATACCCTGGAAATACATATAACTCATTTAATCATTCAACTTTTTCATAATACGATGAACAAGAATATGAATGAAAAATTATTGATGTAGGCTCAATCTTTTTAATATCCTCTTTTTTTTTTCTTATTCTTTTTGGTCTGAGACATCTTGTGAAATGATATTTCAATACTTTCAAGAGGGAATCTCATTAAGCAAGGATTTCTATTGTGGATACTTGGTCTATTGCACATGCATTTCTTCAATCCATATTCCTACGAAGTATTTTTAATCAGATGTTAGAGTACTGATGTCTTGGTTCCTTTTCATTGATAATGAAAATAGGTCATTATTAAAATGCTGACATTACAGATTGTTAAGTTAAAATTAAATTTAAAAAGATTGTTAAATCTTTTCTTGTTTTGCTCTTGCCAATTTCATCTCTGAGAGTTCATAAAACTTATTTAAAGGGTTTCATGAAACAAAAAATATTGGGAATTACTATTGGAAAAGATAAAGGAATAAGGCTTCCTTATAGAGTGCTTACGACATTCCTAGTACAGTTTTAAATGTCTTACAAATATTAGCTCATTTCATCCTCACAAGAACTGTACCAAGTAGGTGTTGTTATTATCACCATTTGATAGGTGAGGAAATGGAGGAATGCAAAGGTTGTGACTTGCCCAGAATTACATAGCTTAGTAATTATTAGAGACTAAATTCAAACTTAAGTCTCTCTGACTCCAGACCCAGCGCTCTATCAATTGTGCTTTCTAGCTTCCTCAAAAAATAGGGTAGTAGATAAGAGGTAGATTTTGGAGTCAGTCTTGCTTATGACACATATTGACAGTGATCTGGGATAAGTCACTCAACTTCTCCCTATCTCAGATAACTCCTTCAGATGTTAAATTGTAGAAAATATGCTTTATGTATCAGTAGAGGGAGCTTTTACATTGGGTGTTCCCATTACTAATTAAATTACCAGCATACACTAACAAGAGTAATAAGCCTTGTAATTGAACTGATATAATGAACTTCCAAATAACTTCCAATGCCGTTAAACTTCTCTGTAACTTCCAGTATTAGAATTGCTTAGAGCTCTTTCTTAAACTGTGCTTTGTGACCCCATATGGGGTCTCATAACTTATTGTGTGCTTTCTAAAGCCCCCAAATTGGGGTGCCAAAATATACTATGCTGGGGTGCCAAAATATACAATTTGGACAAGCTCTCTGGAGGATGTTGGGACCAGCCCAAGTCCTTGGTCTTAATGGAGGAGTGATGAGGCAAGATTCACGTGGATGGTCAAACATGGGTCCATTTATTCCAAATTCTCTCACCTTTATATACCCTAATACTCTTATATTATATAACCAAAGCAACACTGTACATGCTCTAACTATATTCTGTGCATGCTGGACCACATAAATAACTTGCTAATGTATGTAGATGACTCTTTGCCACTTGGTAACACACTGCTTCAACTACAACACAGGTTGTCACTGCCCCCTAACTTCTCAGGAAGGATGAGAGCCCTTAGGGAAGATGGGGAGCCAAACCAGACATTGTCAGCAGGTTCACTCTGGGCTGAAGTGTCTTATACCTCACCCAGAGTTCCCCTACTATCTGTGACCCTCTACAATAACTGAATGTGAAGGTCACTAAATTATGATTTATTATTAGTAAACATTTGATTTGTAAAATTTTCTCCAGCAAAAAGAGGTTGTTAGTGGACAAAGATTAAGAAGCCTTGATCTAATTCAATCTTTCTCAGTTTAAACATGTGGAAATAGAATATTAGTAAAGTTAAATGATTTGCCCAAAGGTCACTCAAATAGTAGTAAGTGATGAATTTATTAACCATGACAATCCATGAAACAAAGAAACAATTTTGGGTGACCTTCAGTCCTAGATAATCCTCTTTCAGTGAAAGTGAGTAATGGTGGAAAAGGCAAAAGAAAATGCTAAGAATCACATAATTATGTGGGGAAGGAGTTTAATTCTATAACTATTAACTTAACTATTGATACTTTAAATGAGATTCTCATCCTATAACAAGCTGCCATACTTCTAAAGAAGCTGAGTTATATTAATATTAACACTCTCACTTTAAATCCCAGATTCTTAAACTGTAGTTTGTGACTCCAAATGGGGTCTCATAACTGAATGTGGGGGTTGTGAAATCATTACTTATTATCAGTAAATGTTTAATTTATATACCTACTTTTTATACCTACATACCTAGGGTTACATAAAATTTCTGGGGAGAAAGGGGGCTATGAGTAGAAAAAGTTTAAGAAGCCCTGGCTTAGAGCACTGAGAGGTTAAGAAAAATAGAATACTGATACATTAAGGAATTGTGCCAGATTTCTCAGCCAGGATGTGTCAGAGGTAAAACTTTAAACCAAGACTTCTTGGCTCTAATTACAGATTCCTATTCACCCCAAAACGTCTCTATCATAAGGATATTACGGACCGATATGAGAAACATTTTCCTTCAAAAATTTATCCTTCAGTAAATTATTTTAAGGTCAAAATATTCCCCAAGGATTTAAGTGGCTTCTATTCTCATTTGTACAGAAGATATTTTATTGAGTGCTTAGCATGGTGCTGGCACATAGTAGGCACTTAACAAATATGGGTTAGGTGATTGATTACAGATCATGAACCAGGAACTACACATAGGCATATTATGATGAAGAAGATATATCCTTGTATTAAAAGAGCTCTCTCCTTTCCAATTAAAGATAACTATTCCTTATTCTTAACTGAATTTTTTATTGTCTAATTGTTTCAGACATGTCTGACTCTTTATTATCCCATTTGAAATTTTCTAGGCAAAAATATGGGAATGGCATGCCTTTTTTTTTTCAGTTCATTTTAGAGATGAGGAACCTGAGTCAAACATAGTTAAATGAAGTTCTCAGCATCACACAGCTATTTGTAACTGCCTGAGAACAGATTTGAATTCAGGAAGATGAATCTTTCTGACTCCAGATCCTACCCTCATTCACCTAGCTTTGCATAAATATTATTTATAAAATTACATAAAACGTTTTACTTTTTACATAAAAATTCTTTTACTTAAGTATTTTTATTTCCATTCTTCCTTCACATTTTCTTCTACTTGCCCTCTCTCTTTTTTTCTTGGGCTTCATCATGCCAGAGTAACTAATTTGGTCACAAGTAAAAAATAATCCATTCTACAAAGAAAGTCAGATTGTTTTAGAATTCTAGAAGTGACTAACTTAACTACAATGCTTAGATAGCTATCCCATGAAATCACACCAGGACTCAGCAAAAATGATAGAAAAAAATAATAGCTGAAGGTGAGATTTTACCTGAGTCCAGTCTTCACAAATTCTCTTGTAGTCCTATAAAAGAGATAAATATGCACCATGCTTAGAATTTGCTTTCTGTGTTTGAATGTATATGATTATCTCAGACAATCATTTTTAGTGGGGCTTAGACAGAATTCACATTAATTAAAACTCTAAGTAACATCTATTTTAGCTTTCTTCAGCTAGTTAAAACAATGTACATTTTCAGCAGCTGTAAAAAGAGAGTGTCAAAACAGAAGGAAATTTCAGAGATCTTAACACCATATTTTTGGAATAAACATTAAAAAATAGAATGGCAACAGAAATGAAAAATAGATACAAAGACAAATAAAGAAATGTTTTTCCCTGTGGCTGAAATATAATACTCATAGGAATTAGATTTTGAGGACCACAATTTTCAAGAAATATTTTTTGCCTTTATAACTGACATTTTATTTTTACTATATTCCATTTACTTTTTACTATATTTCAAAATGTGTTTTCTCTCTTGTCCAGCAAAAAATCTTGGAGGCATATCCCCTTCTCCCCCAATCATAATTTTCTATATATGTGATCTATGCTTTCTACCAACAGATTATTCATCTTCAAAAACTAGAGTCTAAGTTCTATGTGTTCCTCCCATTATATTCTTTGTCCCCATACTTTTACATCACAGTCAGACCCTACTTGTAGGAGGAAAAAGTGGAGCCATCTGTATAGATGAAATTTTGATTTATTACTTAGTGAAGAGAAGACTGAGTCATGACATGATAACAGTTTTCAACAATATTAAAGTTTCAAGCAATAGGAAATGGATTTAGATTGCACTGCCAGAGACAGGCAAGATGGAAGGAAGAATTTCCTGACAATGATGGAAGCTGTATATTAGAATGGGTGACCGAGGACAGTTATGGAGTCTACTTTTGCCGGTGTTTAAATAAGGATGGATTCTCCTCTGTGTCAGTCTAGGTGATATCCTGCAGGTGGATGGATTAGATGATCTCTGAAAAGCTTTTCTCTGTGAGTTCATGTTTTTCTTGTTATATTAATTTCCTCCTAGTAAGATATTTTCTTAACATGGATTTTTCAGTGGGAAGCACAGGATGATAAGAATTCAGAGATTTTGATTAATCCTATTGATTAGTTTTGCTCTTTTCTACAAGTTAGTTTTCTTTGTACATGTAGTTCATTTTGAATGACTCATTTTTAAATTCAAAATTCTAACAACATATTAATGTGCAGTATTTTTGTTTAAGACTAACAATAGCTTATAGTTGTTTAGTATACCAATTTATAAGACAATTTTGCATCATGATTTAAAAAAAAATTCTCACATTTACCACATAGTGTAAGAAGAATATGTAGGTTTTATTTTACCTATTTTACAAATGAGAAGATTGAGGTCTAGGTGCTAAGTGATTTGTAGACAGGAAATAAGTGGCAAAGGTTGGGGTTCATAAAAGGAGAGGACTCAAATTTTGGTCTTTTAACTCCAAAGTTAGGGCTATTGGTATTACAATAGATAAACAACACAATGTACAGGTATGAGAATTAGACTACCAATCAAGAGAGTCTTTTGATTTGATTTGAATTTTATCTCTTGAGTGTTAGTTTTGTGATCATGGGTATATCATTTAATCTCTGAGTCCCGATTTCTTCATTTATAAAATGCATCTAACACTACCTGTGATATTCACAAAGTTGTTGTGAGACTCAAATGAAATAATGTAAATAACAGTAACAATTAGGATCAAATTTATAATAAATAAATAATGATATAAATAAAATAATGTAAATCACTTGAATGTAAAGTCTACTATGTGCCAGATACTGTCAAAAAAGAAAAAAAAAGAGTCCATACTCGGCGGAGCCAAGATGGCGAACTGCGGACAGCTTTCTCTGTGAACTCCCTCCAACATTCCCCCAACCCAGACAAAGTAAGCTTTAAAACTGGTTTCCGAGTGAGGTCCTCGCCAAGCATTTGGACTACAACGCACTTCTATAAAAGATCTACCTTGAAAGAACTCCGGAGAAGGTTAGCCTCAGGGGAAATCGGCCTCTGGTCGCGATCGGACTCCAGCCGGGGCGGAAGTCAGGGCTGCGATAGAGGGGCGGATTTTGGGCACCCAGGAAGCCCCTGGGAGACGCCTGGGCCACTTTGCTCTGCTTGCGGGCAGGTGCTCTGGCAGATCTGCCTTTGGAAGGGGGCGGATGAGAACAGCTGAAAACGTGGTCCTGGTGCGAATCTAGCCCGACCAGCCTCAGACCGGAAGTCAACTCGGCAAACTGCCCCAGGGCAAATATAAATTGTTGCAGTTTTCTCGGCTTTTGACCAGTATCCCAACTTTAAATCATGAGCAAGAAGCAGAAGAGAGCTCTCACCATAGAAAGCTTTTACGGAGAAAAAATAGAACAGTCCCCAGATCCTGACATTATGAAAACAATCCCAGATGAAGCCACAAAGGCAGACTTAAGTTGGTCTCCCTTTCAGAAGGCTTACCTGGATGATTGCATTAAGAATCTCAAAAGAGAGCTAGAAGAAGAATGGGGAAATAAATTGAGATCAGGGCGAAAGAAATAACAAAAACTGGAAAATAGGACTGGTGAATTGGAAAAAGAAAACAGTTCACTGAAAAACAAAATTGGTGAATTGGAAAAAATCACCAATTCACTGGAAAATAAAAATGGTGAACTGAAAAACAAAATTGGTGAATTGGAAAAAGACAACAATTCACTGA
>JAJPUD010004193.1:47983-84247 GCA_023553655.1 Myrmecobius fasciatus
AATGAAAAAAAAGGCTGAAGATGGTGGACTTGCTGTACCAGATCTAAAACTATATTATAAAGCAGCGGTCATCAAAACCATTTGGTACTGGCTAAGTAATAGAGTAGTCGATCAGTGGAATAGGATAGAATCACAAGACAAACTAGGCAATAACTATAGCAATTTGGTTTTTGATAAACCCAAAGACCCCAGCTTTTGGGATAAGTATTCACTATTTGACAAAAACTGCTGGGAAAACTGGAAACTAGTGTGGAAGAAATTAGGGCTTGACCCACATCTAACACCACATACCAAGATAAGATCTAAATGGGTTCATGATCTGGATATAAAGAGTGATTTTGTAAACAAGTTAGAGGAACATAATATAGTTTACCTCTCAGACCTGTGGAGATGGAATAAATTTATGTCCAAAGAAGAACTGGAACGCTTAATTGAAAACCAGATAGATAACTTTGACTATATTAAGTTAAAAAGTTTTTGTACAAACAAAATCAATGCAGACAAGATTAGGAGGGAAGCAATAAATTGGGAAATCATCTTTACATTTAAGGGTTCTGATAAAGGTCTCATCTCTAAAATATATAGAGAATTGTCTCATATTTATAAAAATTCAAGCCATTCTCCAATCAATAAATGGTCAAAGGATATGAACAGACAATTTTCAGAGGATGAAATTAAAACTATTTATAGTCATATGAAAAGGTGCTCCAAATCACTATTGATCAGAGAAATGCAAATCAAGACAACCCTGAGATACCACTTCACACCTGTCAGA
Organism: Myrmecobius fasciatus; assembly: GCA_023553655.1. Classification (NCBI taxonomy): domain Eukaryota; kingdom Metazoa; phylum Chordata; class Mammalia; order Dasyuromorphia; family Myrmecobiidae; genus Myrmecobius; species Myrmecobius fasciatus. The sequence continues at coordinate 48,759 of JAJPUD010004193.1, forward strand.
TTGGCTAAAATGACAGGAAAAGTTAATGATGAATGTTGGAGGGGTTGTGGGAGGGCTGGGACACTGATGCATTGTTGGTGGAGCTGTGAACGGATACAGCCATTCTGGAGAACAATTTGGAGCTATGCTCAAAAAGTTATCAAACTGTGCATACCCTTTGACCCAGCAGCATTTCTATTGGGCTTATATCCCAAAGAAATCATAAAGGAAGGAAAAGGCCCCACATGTGCAAGAATGTTTGTGGCAGCCCTTTTTGTAGTGGCTAGAAACTGGAAATTGAATAGATGCCCTTCAATTGGAGAATGGCTGAATAAATTATGGTATATGAATGTTATGGAATATTATTGTTCTGTAAGAAATGACCAGCAAGATGATTTCAGAGAGGCCTGGAGAGACTTACATGAACTGATGCTGAGTGAAATGAGCAGAACCAGGAGATCATTATACACGGCAACAACAGTACTATATGACGATCAATTCTGATGGACATGGCTCTCTTCAACAATGAAATGTTTCAAACCACCTGCAATTGTTCACTGAAGAAAGCCATATACACCCAGAGAGAGGGATGCGAAATGTGGACCACAACATAACATTCTCATACTCCTTGATTGATGTTTGCTTACATTGTGTTTCCTTTATCTGATATATCGTTTGTGTAGATAAGATTTTTCTTGCACAACAATGATAAGTTTGGAAATATGTATACATATATTCGATTTGCCAATATTTTAACATAATTAACATGTAGTGGATATCCTGCCATCTAGGGGAGGGGTGGGGAGTTGGGGGGAAAAATTTGTAACGGAAAGCTATGTAAGGGTTATTGTTGAAGAATTACCCACACATATGTTATGCAAATAAAATAAAAATTAAAAAAAAAAAAGAGTCCATACTCTAATAGAGAAATCTTCATACATCACAATTTGTTTACTAATGGGTGCCTACATTGTTTCTAGATCTTTTCTATAATAACATGTGCTTCTCTAAATATTTATACCTGTCCTTTCTCTCTGACTTGTCTTCTGTGTATACCCTTATTAGTGATACTACTGGGTCAATAAATAGACACTGTTCAGTAGGCCTGGCTGAAGTTTTCAAATATCTCTGCTACTGCCTTCTGAATATAAAGGAAATTATATGCATTCCCAGCTATCTTTATTTGTTTTTCCTGGCAAACAGCTGCAGAGCTCCCAGACCTATCTCTATCATCACTTCAGATTTTAATTTCATTTAGATTGGTAATTCTGTGTGTTGTAACTAATTCCAAATAACCCTTGGTTCTGTAGTCATACTGTACACAACTAAAGCACTCTATCACTTCTTCAGAACAGTCTCTATCAAGAAACTAAAACAAAAACAAGCATTGATAACACTAATCTGCTTTGCTACATCAATAGGAAAATGGTAGTTATATATTTTTGAAGAAAAATAGATTTGTATAGTTTTGCAATCTCTTAGAAAAGTAAAAAAGGAAAATAATCTCATTAATTAGTTATTTCATTAGCAAGAAAAGCTATGAAATCTTCAGTTCAATGATTTTTAAGATCCAATTATATGCCCACTTACTTGAAATAAATTAGATGTAGTGAAATATAATGATAAGGGTAGTTACTGGATCTGTGGCTTTATTGATACAAGTCCCTGATGAAGAAACTCCCTCTAACAATGCAGTTTGGCAGCTTCTTTTGCAATGTTTAGTCTTAGAGAGGTGCATAGAGCAACGTTTTTTAAACTGTGTGTTGTGACCCCATCCTGGTCCTGTAACTGAATGGAAGTATTGCAAAAACAACAGTGAAAGGTTTTTGAACACAATGACCAAAAAATAATTTAAAATCAAATACATAATCCAAGTTGTTTTTGGCAGCTCTTGGTGTGTTGCATCATGAGATTTTACTGCAACCTTGATTTTGAATATACAACTTTCCTACTTTGCACCAGAAATGCCTTAGCTCAGATTCTAGAATAGGTCAAATAAAAATTTCTCAGGCAAAAAGGGGTAGTCAGTAGAAAGCTTTTAAGGAGCCTTGGCCTACATCAGAAGTGTCAAACTCACATCTAAGGACCACAAGGGCTGCATGTTGCCCAGAGCACTACCAAATGAAGCCCTAATAAAATTAAAATTTAATTGGGAAATATTTTGCAAAATAAAAAAAAGTCAATGTATGACTTATGGGGATCCTTATTATAGTTTATTGTTTGCCTCCCTCCTTGCCCATATATGTGTGTGTGTGTATGTATGTATGTGTTTGTGTCTTATATACATAGGTGCATATATAAATGAATACATGCATATGTATATAACCATATTCCCTATATTGTTTAGAGAAGAGTGTCTCAAAATTAGGATCTTGGTTCAAATCTTACCTTTGACACAAAATTACTGTAGAACCCTGATCATTTCTTTAAAGTTATATTTGATTGGCTAAAGGAGTTCTCACATTAAGGAAATTACAAATCTGAACCCCCAAAAAAGGTTATTTCTATTAACCTTAAAAAGGATGTAATTCAGAAAATATACTATATATATTCTCTCTATATATATATGTTTCTATTTCTTATAGTCAATTGCAAAATAATTCATCATCAATTGATATGTATAATACTACAAAATATATAAGGCATTGGTTTACTACATGAAGAATTCATGGTATCTGCCCCATTCTAAATCAGATTCTTCTGTAGATAAAATGAACACATTACAAAATTCTTTATTCTTTAGTTGTCTAAAATGAAGAATCATTTACACATTCCTCCCAAAATAATTCAAGTTTTTTTTTCAGACATGAATTTTTTAATGGTCCTAGATGACTGGAGAAATAATTTGATGGTACTATAGAACCATGACTTAGAAGATGTAAAAAAGAGAATGTTCTCCCTGAATCCAGATGAGACAGCAATTAGATTATTATTATTGAAAGATAATTTGAGTTAAATAATTTTTGCTTTAAATGAACAATGTTCCACAACTTCTTCCTATTACAATCTCTTATATAACTATATATTTCTGTTAAGGCCTATGCCTAAGTGTGAAGGGGTAGGTCAGTTCTCCAGAAAGCCCACACAACTATGAATCATAACACCCCTAAAGGAATTGCAAATCAGCCTTTACTGACTCAGATGTTGTTTGTGAATTAGGAATGAAATAAATCAGAAGCTATAGGGAAGAGGAGAGAGGTCAGAGAACACAACTGCCTCTCACATGAAGAGATCTATTCTGCTGGTTAGAATTAGATCCCCAGTAGCCACTAGCAGGTTGCTCCTGTAACAAATGATGCCCAAACAGGGACACAAGAAATACAAGAAACAAAGAAGCAGCAGCAGCACCACTACTAGAGAGCTGTTTGTGAGTAGGTTCCTCCCAGGAGAGTTCCTTCAGTAACCCGTGGGGAAGGAATGGGAGAAGAGGCATGGTAAGACTTTTTCAGTCAGGATAATTAAATGGGCCACCACATCAAAGGACCAAGCCAGAAGACTGATGAGAGACTTGTGCAAAACACCTACTCTGACTACAATCCTCTTCTCCGTTTGTCAGAAAGTTTGCCTCCATGACATCTCACAAGATTAAACACCTGCTACAGTGTCTCACCCTGAACTATCCAAAGGAATAGGACAGAAAAGAATAACAATACTGTTTGCATTCCTCAGCATGCAGACTTAAGTAACATCCACTACACAGTATTGAACAAACTTACTGAACATATTGTTGGGGGGGAAATAATCATGTTCTCATAAAGCAAAAAATGGGGAATTGTTAAGGACTATGTCTAAGTGTGAAGGAGCAGATCAGTTGTCCAGAAAGCCCCCACAGCTGTGAATCATAATACCCCTGAAGGAATTGCAAATCAGCCTTTACTGACTCAGATGTTGCTTGTGAATTAGGAATGAAATAAATCAGAGGTTAGAAGGAAGAGGAGAGAGGTCAGAGAACACCACTGCCTCTCTGTCTTCTTGTATCATTATTATCCTCTCACATGAACGGATCTATTCTGCTGGTCAGAATTAGATTCCCAGTAGCCACTAGGAGGTTGCTCCTGTAACACATTTCTATTTTAAAATGTGAAAGCTTTAGTCTGAAACTTTATCACAAACTGTATATAAAAAGATATATGTAATTTAAATCTATTATACTGTTAAGACAACTTGGTGAACATGAATAACAGTTGAATATTTTGGGGTGAAAAGGGAATCTTTTATATTCAAAGTGCCTTAATTCAAGTTGCCCCCTCACATGTTTTTGTAGGGGTAAATTCTTCTAATATATTTTTTTCTTTTTCTTTCTTTTTCTTTGAATTCTGACCTTAGGAAATAGAACAAGCATTTTCCAACAACAAAAGATGATTGCACATAAAACTTCAAATGTATTGTGTACAATTGGCTATTCCTTTTTAAAGTAGAATAAATTCTTTTTCTTCCCCTTCTCCTCCACCTTGGAGGAGATGGCTACCATTGAATAGATAGAAAATAGGTAGATAGATATGTAAAACCATTTTTATGTGTTTCTATTTATTAGTTCTTTTTCTGGATGTGGATAATATTTTCCTTCATAAGTTCCTTTGTAGTTTAATTTGGTATTAATAATAGGCAAAGTGACTTAGTCACAAAGCTTTTCTTAAAACAATATTGTTGTTACTGTATAAAATGTTCTTTTCTTTCTGTTCATTCCACTCCTCATTATTTCATGCAAATCTATCCATATATTTCTAAGATCACTGAGCTTATTGTTTCAGTAGTGGTATAGTATTATCCCATACCAATCATATACTACAAGTTATTTTTCCATCCCATTTGATATTTTTAATAGATAGACATAAATATTTAGATGATAAATATGTATATGCATGTATATAGATGTATTCATTACATATGCATATATACATATATCTATATTTAATTTCATCCTATTAAAATCAGCAAATATTTAATAAATGCTCACTATGTATTTCATTTCATTCTGATAGACCTTTTTTCAGTTACTGATACTGAAAGTAGAAATCTTTAAAATATAGTAGTGAAGGATTGGAAGTTATGTCACATAATTTAGTTAAAGGAACTATGAATATTTAGTCAAGGAAAAAAAGATCACAGGAAGACATCTTAACTCTATTCAAGCATTTAAAGGAATATCATGTGAAAGAGGAATTCAACTTGTTTTGATTGGTCTCAGAGGTCAGAATTAAGAGAAAAGAATAGAAATTATAAAGTAACAGGCTGTCACAATATTATGGAGAAAAAATAATTTTTCCACTTAATAGAATTTTGTTTTCCAAGGTAAAGATACATTTCAACATATATTTTTACAACACTTGGAGTTTCAACTTTTTCTTTCCCCCACCTCCCCTCTGCCCTCCCTAAGTCAGCAAGCAATCTGATATAGGTTACACATGTATAATTATGTTAAACATATTTCCACATTAGTTATGTTATGAAAGGGAAATCTGAAGTAGTAGTATTGCTGAAACAAAGTTTTATAGCTCTTTAGACATTGTTCTAAATTATTTTCCAGGATCATTGGATCAGTTCACAATTCTACCAAGAGTGCATTAGTTTCAATTTTTCCACATCTCCTTCAATATTTTTCATTTTCCTTTTCTGTCATATTAGCCAACCTGCTATGTATGAAGTGGTACCTTAGAGTTATTTTGATTTATGTTTCTCTAATCAACAGTGATTAAGAAAATTTTTTCATTTGACTATTGATGGCTTTAATTTCTTCACCTGAAAATCTCCTATTCATTTCTTTTTACCATTTATCGATTTGAAAAGAATTTTATCCTTATAAATTTGACTGTTTTCCACATATTTCAGAAATGAGATCTTTTTCAAAAATAGTGGCCATAAAATTATTTACTAGCTTTTTGCTTTATTTCTAAACTTAGTTGTATTGGTTTTGTTTGTAAAAACTCCTTTTAATTTAAGGTAATCAAAATTATCCATTTTGCATTTCATAATGTTCTCTAACTCTTATTTGGTCATAAATTCTTTCCATCACCATGCATCTGACAGGTGAAGCGGAGCCAAAATGAGAGAGTAAAAGGCAAGAACTTACCCAACCTCTCCCCAAACCATTTCAAAATCCTTTAAATAATGACTATAAACAAATTTTAGTGTGAGAGCATCCAAAAAGGTAAAGTAGAACATTTTCTAGCCAAAGCCAAGTCTGTGACACCAGGGTGGAAGTCCAGCATGTAGTCCTGGAGGAAGCAATGCCAGTGCAACCCTGGTTCCACAGTCAGCAAAACAAGACTCTGTTGCTTTAACACATTAGATCTTACAGCTACAATAAGTAGGAGAAGTGCTTGTGGTCAGATCCCTGAAAGGATCTCATAAAAAAGCTACATAAAATCCCTAAAGCTTGGGACAGTTCACCCTCCACCATAGAAACAGAGCCCTATATTAACAAAGAGTTAAAAGTCGAGTAATAGGCTAGGAAAATGAGCAGACAACAAAAAAAAAGTCCCTGACCATAGAAAGTTACTATGGTGATGAGAAAGATCAAAACACATACTCAGAAGAAAATAATAAAGTCAATGCTCCTATATTCAAAGCCTCCAAGAAAAATAAAATTTGGCTCAAGCCATAGAAGTAGTCAAAGGTATTTTGAAAATCAAGTAAAAGAGACAGAGGAAAATTAGGAAAAGAATTGAGAATGATGCAAAAGGGAATACAAAAAGCTAATGAGGAAAAGAATGCCTTAAAAAAAAAATTGGCCAATTAGGAAAAAAGATGCATAAGCTCATTGAGGAAAATAATTCCTTAAAAAGTATAATTAAGCAAATGGAAGCTAATGACTTTATAAGAAATCAAGGTACAATAAAGCAAAGTGAAAAAAAAAGAAAAGGAAAAGTAGAGGGGAAATGTGAAATATCTCATTGGAAAAAACAACTGACCTGCAAAATAGTTTCAGGAGAGATAATTTTAAAATTATTGGTTTATCTGAAAGTCATGACCAAAGAAAAGAGCCTGGACATAGATCTGACAGGGAAACTAATCCTCATTCTCCTAATTTGCTCATGGTATCAACTTTTATGTCTAAATCAAGTAGGTAAATGGTATAAAATGTTGGATTGTGCCTAGTTTCTATTATATTGTTTTCCAATTCCCCTAGCAGTGCTTTTCATGAGTTCTTATTACAGAAGCTAGAGAAGATTTGGGCTTATCAAACAGTAGATTACTATAGTCAATTACTACTGTTTCTTGTGTACACTTGTGTACACTGGTTTACCACCTCTATTTCTTAGTCAAATCTAATACTTTTGATTATTACTTCATTATAATAAAGTTTCACATCTGATATGTTTAGACCACATTCACTTAAAAAAAATTAATTCCTGACCTTTTGTTCTTCCAAATGAATTTTGTTATTATTTTCTCTGGTTCGATAAAACAATTTTTAGTTATTTGATTAATATGGCACTGAATAATTACATTAATTTAGTTAGAATTGTAAATTTTATATTAGGTCAGCCTATCTATGAAAAATTGATATGTTTCCAATTGTTTATATCCTACTTTATTTTGTGAAGTGTTTTGTAAATGTGTTCATATAGGTCTTAAGTGTATCTTGAAAGGTAGACTCCCAAGTATTTTATATTATCTATAGCTATTTTAACTGAAATTTCTCTATCTCTTGATGCTTGGCTGTGTTAGTGATACATAGAAATGCTGATAATTTAAGTGGGTTTGTTTTACATTTTACAACTTTGCTGAAGTTGTTAATTATTTAAAGTGGATTTTTAGTTGATTTTCCAGCATTCTCCAAATATACCTTCATATCATCTGCAAAGAGTGATAGATTTATTTCCTCATTATCTATTCAAATTCCTTCAATTTCCTTTCCTTTTCTTCTTTTTAAGCTAATATTTCTAGGATAATGGACAATCTTGTTTCAATCATGATCTTACTGGGAAAGCTTCTGGCTTTTCTCCATTACATATAATGCTTGCAGATAGTTTTCAATAGATACTATTTATCATTTTAAGAAGAATCCATTTAATCCTATGTTCTCAGATGTTTTTAATAGAAATTAACACTGTATTTTGTCAAAAGCTTCTGCACTTATTGAGATTATCATTTGACTTCTGTTAGTTTTATTATTGATATAGTCAAATATGTTGATAGTTTTCCTGATATTGAATCAACTCTATATTCCTGGTATAAATCCTACCTGATAACTATGTACTATCCTGGTGATATTTTATTTAAGATTTTTGCACCAATATTCATAGGGTAAATTTGTCTATAATTTCCTTTGTTTTAGTTCTTTCTATGTTAGGTATCAATATCATATTTGTGTCATAAAGAAAATTTGGTAGGACTCCACTTATTTCCAACTAGTTTATCTAGTATTGGGATTAATTGTTCTTTAAATGTTTGGTAAAATTCACTTGTAAATCCATCTGGTTCTGGGGATATTTCTTAAGGAAGCCATTCAATTTCTTTCTCTAGGATGGGGTTATTTAAGTATTTTATTTACTGTTCTGTTAACCTAGACAATTTATATATTTTTTTGGAAATATGCATCCATTTCAATTAGATTGTCTAGATTTATTGGTATACAGGTCTGCAAAAATAGCTGCTAAATATTGTTTTAATTTTTTTTATAGATGGTGAATTCACTCTTCTTTTAATAATAGTAATTTGACTTTTTTATTTTTATTAAAAAAATTAACCAAGAATTATTTTTATTTTACTGCCTTTTTTTGTCAAACCAGCTCTTAGTTTTATCTATTAGTCCTATTTTTTTTGTTTGTTTTTTATTTCATTGATGTATTCTTTAATTTTCAGAATTTCTAATTTGGTATTTAGTTGGAAAATTTTAAGGTATACTCTTTCTAGCTTTAAAATGTTGTCTACCCAATTCATTTATCTCCTCTTTCTCTATTTTATTCATATAAGCATTTAGAGATATAAACTTTCTCCTAAAAACTTTATTTGAAAAAATAGGGAATGAAGGATTCCTACCAAATTCCTTTGATGACACAGACGTGGTACTGATACCTAAACTAGGTAGAAAAAAAAAACAGAGAAAGAAAATGATGGACCTATCTCCCTAATGAATATTGATGCAAAAATCTTAAATAAATTATTAGCAAAGAGATTACAGAAAATCATCCCCAGGATAATATACCATAACCAAGTAAGATTTATATCAGGAATAGAGGGATGGTTCAATATTAGGAAAACTATTAGCATAATCAACTATATCAATAACCAAATTAACAAAAAAAACATAATTATCTCAATAGATGCAGAAAAAGCATTTGATAAAATCCCACATACATTCCTATTAAAAACACTAGAGAATATAGTAATAAGTGGACTTTTCCTTAAAATAGTCATTAATATCTATTTAAACCCATCATCTAGCATCATATGTAATGGTGATATACTGAAACCATTCCCAATAAGATCACTGGTGAAACAAGGTTACCCACTATCAATGTTACTATTCAATATTATATTAGAAATGCTAACTTTGGCAATGAAAGAAGAAAAAGAGATTAAAGGAATTAGAGTAGGTCATGAGGAAACCAAATTATCACTCTTTGCAGATGATATGATATTGTACTTTGAGAATTCTAAAAAATTAACTAAAAACTGCTAGAAACCTTTGGCAAAGTAGTAAAATACAAATTAAATCCAGATAAATCATCAGTATTTCTATATGTTATTAATAAAGTTCAGCAGTAGGACATAGAAGAAGAAATTCTATTTAAAAAAAACTTTCAGTAGTATAAAATATTTGGGAATCTATCTGCCAAGGGAAAGTCAGGAGCTATATGAGCAAAACTACAAAACACTTTCTACACAAATAAAGTCAGATCTAAACAATTGGAAAAATATCAAGTGTTCTTGGATAGGTCAAGTGAATATAATAAAGATGACAATACTACCTAAATTAATCTATTTATTCAATGCTATTCCAAACAAACTCCCAAGAAATTATTTTACTGACCTAGAAAAAATAACAACAAAATTCATCTGGAAGAACAAAAGGTCAAGAATTTCAAGGAAATTAATGAAAAAAAAAGCAAATGAAAGTAGCCTAGCTCTATCAGATCTAAAACTATATTATAAAGAAGCAGCTGTCATAACCATTTGGTTCTCGCTAAGAAACAGAGTAGTTGACCAGTGGAATAGGTTAGGTTCACAGAACAAAATAGTCAATAACAAACTCAAAAACCCCAGCTTTTGAGATAAGAAAGCATTATTTGACAAAAACTGCTGGAAAAATTGGAAAGTAGTATGGAAGAAACTAGGCATTGGCCTACACCTAACACTTTATACCAAGATAAGGTCAAAATTGATTCATAATATAGACATAAAGAATGATATTATAAACAAATTAGAAGAACATAAGATAGTTTACCTCTCAGATCTGTGGAGGAGGAAGGAATTTGTGACCAAAGAAGAACTAGAGATCATCATTAATCACAAAATAGATCATTTTGATTATATCAAGTTAAAAAGTTTTTGTACAAACAAAAGTAATGCAAATAAGATTAGAAGGGAAGCAATAAAATGGAAAAACAGTTTTACATCCAAAGGTTCTGATAAAAATCTCATTTCTAAAATATATAGAGAATTGACTCAAATATATAAGAATTCAAGCTACTCTCCAATCACTAAAGGGTCAAAGGATATGAGCAGATAATTTTCAGATGAAGAAATTAAAACTATTTCTAGTCATGTGAAAAGGTACTCCAAATCACTATCAATCAGAAATGCAAATTAAGACAACTCTGAGGTACCACTCTGAGGTACCACTACACACCTGTGAGATTGACTAAGATGACAGGAAAAGAAAATGATGAATGTTGGAGGAGATGTGGGAAAACTGGGACACTGATATATTGTTGGTGGAATTGTGAATGGATTTAACCATTCTGGAGAGCAATTTGAAACTATGCACAAAAAGTTATCAAACTGCATACCCTTTGACCCAGCAGTGTTTCTACTGGGCCTATATCCCAAAAAGATCTTAAAAGAGTGAAAGGGACCCACATGTGCAAAAATGTTTGTGGCAGTCCTTTTACAAGTGTCAAGAAACTGGAAACTGAATGGATGCCCATCAATTGGAGAATGGATGAATAAATTATAGTCCATCAATGTTATGGAATATTATTTTTCTGTGAGAAATGACCAGCAGAATGATTTCAGAAAGGCCTGGAGAGACTTGCATGAACTGATGCTAAGTGAAATGAGCACAACCAGGAGATCACTACACATAGCAACAACAGGACTATATGATGATCAATTCTGATGGACATGGTTCTCTTCAACAATGAGGTAATTCAAACCAGTTCCTATTTTTCAGCATTGAAGAAAATCATATACATTCAGAGAGAGGCCTGTGGGAACTGAGTGGGGACCACAACATAGCATTTTAATGGCTTCTGTTGATGTTTGCTTGCACTTTGTTTTCCTTCTTAGGTTTTTTTTTCTCTTTCAAGATCTTATTTTTCTTGTGCTGCAAGATAACTGTATAGATATGTAAACATATATTGGACTTATCATAAATTTTAATATATTTAACATGTATTAGACTACCTGACATCTAGGGTAGGGGATAGGAGGAGGGAGGGAAAAATTTGGAATAAAAAGTTTTGCAAAGGTCAATGTAGAAAAATTACTCACATGTTCTGTAAATAAAAAATAAATAAATAAATTCTTTGGCTGCATTCCATAAAATTTAATATGTTGTCTCATTTTTGGACTTCTCTTAGATGAATTTATGATTTATTATTGGACTCACTCATTATTTAGTCTCCAGTTAATGTTTAATTAATTATTCCATAACCTATAATTTTTATTGCATTATGATCTATATTTTATTGCAAGGTTTTTATGCCCTAAAACTTTTTTGTAGGGGTCATTTACCATTGAGTAAAAGGTATTTTCCTTTCTAATTAATTTTCTCCAGAGAACAATCATATCCAATTTTTTTCTAAAATTATATTCCCCTCCTTTCTTGTTTGTTTTGCAGTTAGATCTATCTAGTTCTGAGAGGAAGAGCTTGAGGTCCCCCACTAGTATAGTTTTGCTGTATATTTCTTCCTTCTTCCACTTAATTTCTGTAAGAATTTGGATACTATACCACTTAGAAGTATATCTGGTATTGATATCACTTCATTGTTTATGGTACCTTTTAAAGATGATGTAGTTAGGCAGGAAAGAAAAAAATGAAGGACAGAAGGTAGGAAAGAACATTGAGTAGGATTCATAAGTGAATTTCACTTAACTCAATATTTTCTTTAAAAATTTTGTAAACTTGATTTTTCCAGAGGTGTAGTCAATATGGCAAATTGAAGCCAGGAAGTTGCTCAAATTCTCCCAGTTTCCCTTGAAAACAACATGAAACCAAGTCTATGAACAGAGTCTAATTGAATGATACCAATCTCCAGTATTAGATAGACTAGAAAAATTTCAAGAAAGGCCAGACTCAATAGGTTCTTTTCAGAAACAATGGCTATAAAATTTTCCCCAGCTTTGAACTTCCCTTTTAATTTTGTTTCTGTTGCTTTTGTTTGTGCATTTTTTTTTAATTCAGTGAAAACAAAGTTGTCCATTTTCCCTTCCATAATGTTCTCTAGTTCTTCTTTGGTCATAAATTCCCCTCTTCTCCAAAGATCTGATAATTAAATAATACCTTGCTCTCCTAAAAAAAAAATAAAAATAAAGAAGATGTAGTTGCCTTTCTTATCTTTTTTAAGTAGACCTATTTTTAATTTGGCTTTGTTTAAGATCAGGATTGCTATCTCTATTTTGTTTGTTTGTTTTAACTTCAGCTAAAGCATAATATATTCTGCTCCAGCCTTTTACCTTTACTGTAAGTGCATCTCTCTGCCTCAAATGTGTTTCTTGTAAACAGCATAGTGTAGGACTCTGATTTTTAATCCACTCTGCTATTTATTTTATGGGAGAATTAATCCTATTCACATCTACAGATATGATTGCTAACTGTGTATTTCCCTCCATCCTATTTTCCCCCTGGTTATGCTTTTCTCTCTCCTTTCTTCCTGTCCTTCTGCATATATGGATGTTCAGAGCCATCCATATTTTCTTACTTCCTTATAGATTTTCTTTTCTTCTCTGTTGTGAACTTCTTCCCCTTTTTTTCTGCCCCTCCCATCTTCCTCAAGAAGTCTACAATGAAATTGCCATATTCATACATGCATGCCTGCATTATTATATTTGTATGTATCCCTCTCTGAAGACTCCTCTGCTTTACTTTTACCCACTAGCTTGGCTTTCTATATTTTACCTACTCCACCCCTAGGATTGCTCCCTTTTCCTTTCCACTCATGTCCTCCCTCCCTCTTTATCGCATTGATGTTAATCTGAACAAACTTCTTACCCTATTACCCTTTTTCCCTCTCCATTTTATTTCATTATAAATTTAGAAAGTTTTTATATGCTTTTAGATAAAAGTATATTGTCCCCACTTTAACCCATTCCCAATGATAGTAGAGTTCCAGAATTACTAGCCTTCTTTCCCCATCTAATTCCTTTGTGATAGTTCTTCCTCTTGTAACTCAACCATATAATGTAATTACTCACTTTTTTACCTTTTGCTACATAATTTTGCTTTTTAGAATAACATCATACCCAGCTCTGCTCCAATCTTTTGAATGACCCAATTACTAATGACAGTCTTGGATATATGATTTACAATTTTATCTATAAAACATAGTTTGTCCTTATTGAATCCCTTGTAATTAGTCTTCAGTGTTTACCTTATAATTCTCTTGGATCTTGTATGTTAATAATATTATCTAAATTAATCTACTTGTTTAGTGCCATACCAATCAAACTCCCAATAAATTACTTCACAGGCTAGAAAAATTAATAACAAAATTCATCTGGAAGAAAAAAGGTCAAGAATTTCAAGGAAATTAATGAAACAAAATTCAAATGAAGGTGGCCTTGCTGTACCAGACCTAAAACTATATTATAAAGCAGCAGTCAACAAAATCATTTGATATTCACTAAGATAAAGAGTAATTGATCATTGGAATAGGTTAGATTCACAGGACAAAATAATCAATGACTATAGTAATCTAGTGTTTGATAAACTTAAAGACCCCCAGTTTTGAGATAAGAACTCACTATTTGAAAAAACCTGCTGAGAAAATTAAAAATCAGTATGGCAGAAACTAGGCATTGACCCACACCTAACACTGTATACCAAAATAAAGATTCATATTAAAAGCTATTTGAAGAACAAAGGATAGTTTACTTCTGAGATCTGTGGAGAAGGAAGGAATATGTGGCCAAAGAAGAACTTGAATACACTACTGAAAGCAAAATGCATAATTCTAATTATATTAAGTTAAAAAGTTTTTGTACAAACAAAACCAGTGCAGACAAAATTAGAAAGGAAGCAATAAAGTGAAAAAAAATTTATATTCAAGGGTTCTGATAAAGTCCTCATTTCTAAAGTATACAGAGAATTGACTCAAATTTATAAGAATTCTAGCCATTCTCCACTTGATAAATGGTCAAAAGATATGGACAGGCAATTTTCAGATGAAGACATTAAAACCATTTCTAGTCATATGAAAAGGTGTTTTAAATCATTATTGATCAGAGAAATGCAAATTAAGACAACTCTGAGGTATCACTTCACACCTCTGAAATTGGCTAAGGTGAGAGAAAAGATAGTGATGAATGTTGGAGGAGATGTGGGAAAACTGGGACAATAATACATTGTTGGTGGAGTTGTAAACTAATCCAACCATTCTAGAGACCAATTTGGAACTATGCCCTAAGGGCTATCAAAATGTGCATACCCTTTGATCCAGCAGTGTTTCTATTGGGCTTGTATCCTAAAGAGATCATAAAAGAGGGAAAGGGACCCACGTCTGCAAAAATGTTGTGATGGCAAGAAACTGGAAACTGAGTGGATGCCCATCAATTGGAGAATGGCTAAACAACTTATGGTATATGAATGTTATGGAATATTTTTTCATTCTTTTTGTTGTTTGCTTGCATTTTGTTTTCTTTCTCCTTCTTTTTCCTTTTTGATCTGATTTTTCTTGTGCAGCATATTTGTGGAAATATGTATAGAGGAAATGCACATATTTAACATATATTGGATTGTCAACTGAGGGAGAGAGTGGTATGAAGAGAGGGAAAAATTAGAATACATGGTTTTTAGGGGTGAATGTCAAAAATTATCCATGAACATATTTTTAAAATAAAAGGCTATAATTAAAAAATAAAATTAAGCATATAGCCCTAAAATTGAGATAATCATCCTTTCACTTCCTATCAGGAGGAAAGCTCTTGGTAAAACTGTAGAGGAACTATATAAATGTGAGTTTTTATTAGTCACTGACTTTATAGAGTAGCATCAGACTAAAAAGTGGAGCTATAATCTCATTTGCTTCATCCATATTCTATCATATTAAGAAATAATTTCTTCAAGTAGCCTAAACTTCTATCTTGAGAGAGAAAATAAAAAGATTATTTTTATTAGTTATTATGAAGTAGTTAAAGTATTTAAGCATTTTATGCATAGACATTTACAGTATAAAGTAGGCTTAGTTCTAACTTTGAAAAGTTGAGCTTGAGTCAAATTTAGACTATCGAATCAAAAGCTAGACATGTCTCAGGGAAATCTCTTTAAGATAACTTGTAGAAACCTTGCTGAATTGTAATGCTGGTGAGAGAAAAGAAAAAAAGAAAGAAAAAAAAGAAAGGGAGGAAGAGAGGGAGGGAGGGAAGGAAGGAAAGAAGGAAGGAAGGAAGGAAAGAAGGAGAGAGGGAGGGAAGGAAGCAAGGAAAGTAGGAAGGAAGAAAGGAAGGAAGAAAGGAAGGAAGGATAGAAGAAGAGAGGGAAGGAAGGAAGGAAGGAAGGAAGGAAGGAAGGAAGGAAGGAAGGAAGGAAGGAAGGAAGGAAGGAAGGAAGGAAGGAAGGAAGGAAGGAAGGAAAGAAAAAATCAAATAAAAGAAAAAAAAACTAAAGTCTACATGCATTGGTGTCTAGTTATAGTGGGAGGGTGCTGGCTTTATTTAAAGGATGCTGATATGAGGGGATCATTTTAAGATGATTCAGTCTTGTAGGTAACTGTTGAATAGTAATTTTATCTATGCTGTCCCACTTCATTCTACCCAAACCAAGTTATGTTTCAACCACAAAGTGATTCAATAGAATCTTGTTTAGTGACCATTTTTTGCATCCCAATGTGATCTGTACAGATCTTTTTGTTTTATCTTATTTTGTTTATCTTATTTATTTGTTTTGTGATACCTTTCACTGTGATGCATAGCCACAGGAATATTTAAGGAGCATTTAATTTTATCATGCAACCACTTTTAGAAGTTAACATGTTCTGATTGCTAATGTAATCATTTGCTCTGTTTAAACAACAGCTGTGCTCCAGTGTTCCACACTGTTTCTGTCCTTTCAGGGGTTTGGACTAGATTCCAGGAAAGCAGCAGTTCCTTTCATTGTTAATGAATGCATATTAATGAATAGCACGAAAATGCAATGTGAAAGCTTCAAATAAAGTCAAAATAATTCTAAAGTTTTCTATATTTATACACTGGAAATACATATTAACAGATGGACCTACAGGTGGGAAACCAGACTTCAATCAATTTGAGAGGTGAAAAAAAGAAGCTCTCTGCAGGTTTACTGAGTCAGAGAATATTTGCACACACTCCCCTATATCTGATTTGCCTTTGATACTATGCCAGCTTCATGGGCAGCCAAAAAGCATAACTAGAAGATAGCCTGAATCACTTCAAAAGTATAGATGGTTTTCACCCCATGCACCTGATTTGGTAAGTTTAGGGGCTTTATTGTCACTTTTCTCTCAGAGTAACACAATACAGCTACCAACTAGAGATCAGTCAAAGACTTGTTATTTAACAAGAGCAATTTGTTCCTCACAAGGGAAGTGAGAAAAGGGAAATAGGAGTACTATGAAAACCATTAACAGAGGAGAAAAAACAAATACAGAATTTATATATATATATATACATAAGTATATGTATATATATTATATATATAACTTATTATTTTCCTGGAATTTCAGAGCTTTGTATTTTAAGGGCAGCTAGATAGTACAGTGGCTAAAGCACCAGCTCTAGAGTCAGAAGGACTTAAGTTCAAATCCAGTTTTAGTTACTTAATGTCTTCCTAGCTGTGTGACCCTAGGCAAATCATTTAACCCCAATGGTCTAGCAAAAACCTTTTATATTGTCCCCAGCCTGTATAGTGGTTAGTTTTCTGGTCATGGAGTCAGGAAGACATAGTTTCAAAAGTCTACCCCTCTCCCAATATTCAATAGCTTTGTGTCCCTAGGAAAGTCACAATTTCTGTAAATTTATTTTCTAAGGCAAAAAGGGTCTGCCATCTTTGTTACTGGAAATATTTCTCTCATTGATGAAATTTCTTTTGATTATAATATATAATTTCTTTCTTTCTGAGAATCTGATTCTCATTGTAGTAATGTGAGTAGACATGCCAGTAATTTTCCTAGGACCACACCTGAAAGTCAAAAACTGCATACTATTTAGTTCCCAAGGAAGAATACTTTTTATTTCTATTTTTGTGCATATTAGATGAAATTTATTAAGTTCTTAATTAACAGAAAAAATTAATGTATAGTCATCAATTGTGCTGACATTTGATTTGGGGGTCTTTACATGAAATTATAATTATAATTCTTATGATTTATTCCTCTTTACATAGCAGCCTAATGCTCTGGAAGAGGGAGAAGATTATCCAGCTATAGGGATTCCCTGATCCATTCATGCCATAAAGCAAATCTCAGTTCTAACCTGTGTTTTAGAAACCATTAAAGTATCCCTTATTCACATTCCTGGTGAAAGATCTTTGATTTGGGTGGAAAACTTCATTGAAATACCCTTTTCTCCTTTGCTGTAGCACAGTGGATAGGACATCAGACCTAGAGTCAAGAAGGCTTATGTCCCAAGTTTAAATCAGATCTCAGATACTTAATAGCTGTGTGATCCCAAGCAAGTCACTTAACCCTATTTGCCTCAGTTTCCTTATCTATAAAATGAGTTGGAGAAGTGGAAGGCAAACCACTGTAGTACCTTTGTCATGACCTTGTGGTTATTGACATAGAACCAGATGTCCTGGAGAATGAATTTAAGTGGTCTTTAAAAAGGATTGCTGAGGACTTCTGGGGGTGGAGCCAAGATGGTGGAAATCAGACACAACTCTCTGTAATCTCCTCTAACCTTTCCTCAAACCAACAGCAGATGAAGCCTCTAGACTGGTTTTGAAGTCAAAGAATACACAAATATCTGGAGTATAACATATTTTTAGAAGAAGATATGCTGGAAGAACTTCAAAACAGGTATGTTTCAATTGGGCAGGGGAGTGGTCTGCCTAACCCAGACTGCAGCACAGGGAGATGGGCAGGGAGCTGGAGCAGGAGTCAGAGCATTGTGGTTTCCACACACCTTGGAGTCTTCTGTGGGCCTCTTGGGACAATCTGTGCTGACTGTAAGCGGGTGGTTTGGCAGATCTGACTTTTATGTGAACCACTGAGGCCCAGAAGAGCACCAGACCTAGCTGCCATTATACAGCACCCTAAAGCAATCAGTCAATCAGCAGAATTGCCCAGCACCTGAAATAACTCAAACAGCAAAACTGCCCCAGGGCAAATTAAAGCAGCTGTCCCTCCTTTGCTTTGAACAAACCTAATGCCTGAAAAAATAAATAAAAAACCAAAAAGAACTCTCACCATAGACAGCTTTTATGGAGAGAGAAAAGCAGACCTCAAATCCTGAGGTCCCTAAAGGTAAAGCAACTCCAGAAAAAGCCCCAAAGAGAGACGTAAACTGGAACCCTTGTCATAAGGCTTTCTTTGAAGATTGCATAAAGGATGTTAAAATAGAGTTAAAAGAAATATGGGGAAATTAAATGAGATCATTGCAAAAAAAATGGAAAAAGAATGCAATGAACAAAAAAATCAATTAGCCAATTGCAAAAAGAATTAAAAACAGTAACTGAAGAAAATAAATGGAAGTGAATGACTCAACAAGACTTCAAGAATCAGTTGAACAAAAATGAAAAAAATGGAAAAAAAAATATGAAATATCTCCTAGGAAAAACAAATGACCTGGAAAATAGATTTAGGTGAGACAATCTAAGGATTATAGGGCTTCCTGAAAGCCATGATGAAAAAAAGAACCTAGATATCATCTTACAGGAAATCATAAAGGAAAACTGCCCTGATATTTTAGAATCAGAAGGTAAAATAGCCATCAAGAGAATCCCCCAATCAATCGCTGAGAGAAACCCCAAAATTAAATCCCCAAAGAATATTGTGGCTAAATTTCAGAACTATCATTACAAGAAAAAGATATTGCAAGCAGCCAGAAAGATAATTTAAATGCCAAAGAGCCACAATTGGGATCACCCAGGACCTAGCAGCTTCCACCTTAAAGGATTGAAGGGCTTGGAATCAGATATTTTGAAAAGCAAAAGAACTGAGATTACAGCCAAGAATAAACTATCCAGCTAAAATGAGCATTATCTTTCAGGAAAGAAGATGAATTTCACCTATTTCTAATGAAAAGACCAGAACTGAACAAAAATGTTGATCTTCAAACACAGAACTCAAGAGAAACAGAAAAAAATGTAAAAAGGAAAAAAAAACCTGTGAGAACCATTATTTTCTGTTATGGATATACTTAGAGAATGAGGGTATAAGTTGATTTTATTATGATAATATGAAAAAGAAATTAGAGGTAGAAATGGGATCACCCTGGAAGAAGAGGAAAAAGGAGGTAAAATAAGGGAAATAATATCACACAAAGAATCAAGGAAAACCTATTATAATTGAGAGAAAGAAGGGAGGGGGATGTTCATTGTGCTAATCTTATTCTCATCAGATTTGGCTCTAAGAGAATAATAGAAATATTTGGTATCACAAAGAAACTTGACTCAACTTATAAGGATATAGGAGGTAAAGGGGAAAAAGAAAGGGAAAGACCAATAGAAGGGAAAACAGAACAATTAGGAAAAGGTGCAAAAAAGGGGTGGAGCTCTAAAGAGGAAGGACTGTTTGAGGGAAGTGGTCATCAAAAGCAAAATACTGGGGAGGAGGGAAGGAGGAAAGGAAAGAAAAAAAAAAAACATAACCTAGGGTAAATGAGATGGCAGGAAATACACAATTAGTTATTTTAATTGTGAATATGAATGGTATGAACTCTCCCATAAAGCAAAACAAGATAGCAGACCAGATTAAAAGACAGAATCCAGCAATATGTTGTTTACAAAAAATACATTTAAAGCATAATGATACATATAGAGTGAAGATAAAGGGTTGGAGCAGAATCTGTTATGCTTCAGGTGAAGAAAAAAAGCAAGGATAGCAATACTGATCTCAGATCAAGTAAAAACACAGATCTATAAAAACAAAGATAGATCTAATTAAAAGAGACAAGGAAGGAAACTATATCTTATTAAAGGGTATTATAGATAATAAAGCAATATCAATACTAAACATATGTGCACCAAGTGGTATAGCATGGAAATTCTTAGAAGAAAAGTTTAGAGAGATGGAAGAAGAAATAGAAAGCAAAACTATAATAGTGATGGATCTCAACCTTCCTCTCTCGGAACTAGATAAATCAAACCACAAAATAAATAAGAAAGAAGTTAAGGAGGTAAACAAAATGTTAGAAAAGTTAGGTATGATAGATCTTTGGAGGAAATTAAATGGGGACAGAAAGAAGTTTACTTTTTTTCTCAGCGGTTCATGGAACATACAAAAATTGACCATGGGACATGTTAGGACATAAAAACCTCAAAATCAAACGCAGAAAGACAGAAATAGTAAATGAATTTTTTTCAGATCATGATGAAATAAAAATCACATGCAATATAAGGTCAGGAGAAAATAGACCAAAAAGCCACTGGACACTAAATAATCTCATTCTAATGAACGAATGGGTGAAACAGCAAATTACAGACACAATTACAAATTTCATCCAAGAGAATGACAGTAATGAAACAACATACCGAAATTTGTGGGATGCAGCCAAAGTGGTAATAAGGAAAAATTTTATATCTCTAGATGCTTATTTGCATAAAATAGAGAAAGAGAAAATCAATGAATTGGGCTTGCAACTAAAAAAAAACTAGAAAAAGAACAAATTAAAAATCCCCAATGAAATACCAAACTTGAAATTCTAAAAATAAAAGGAGAGATTAATAAAATTGAAAGTAAAAAAAAAACTATTGAATTAATAAATAAAAGTAAAAGTTGGTTTTATGAAAAAACCAACAAACTAGATAAATCTCTAGTTAATTTGATTAGAAAAAGGAAAGAGAAAAATCAAATTATTAGTCTCAAAAATGAAAAGGGAGAACTTTCCACCAATGAAGAGGAAATTAGAACAATAGTTAGGAGTTACTTTGCCCAACTTTATGCCAATAAATTTCATAACCTAAGTGAAATGGAGAAATACCTACAAAAATATAGATTGCCCAGATTAACAGAAGAGGAAATAAATTACTTAAATAGTCCCATTTTAGAAAAAGAAATAGAACAAATCATTAATCAGCTCCTTAAGAAAAAATCTCCAGGAACAGATGGATTTACATGTGAATTTTACCAAACATTTAAAGAACAATTAATTTAAATATTATATAAACTATTCGAAAAAATAGGGAATGAAGGACTCCTACAAAATGCCTTTTGTGACACAGACTTGCTACTGATACCTAAACCAGGTAGAATGAAAACAGAGAAAGAAAATTATAGACCAATCTCCCTCATGAATATTAATGCAAAAATCTTAAAAAAAATATTAGCAAAGAGATTACAAAAAATCATCCCCAAGATAATACACCATGACCAAGTAGGTTTTATATCAGGAATACAGGGATGGTTCAATATTAGGAAAAATATTAACATAATTGACTATATCAATAACTAAATTAACAAAAACCATATGATTATCTTACTAGATGCAGAAAAAGCATTTGATAAAATCCAACATCCATTCCTATTAGGAACACTGGAGAATATAGGAATAAATGGACTTTTCCTTAAAATAGTCACTAGCATCTATTCAAAACTATCAACTAGCATCATATGTGAAACAAGGTTGCCCCCATCACCATTACTATACAATATTGTATTAGAAATGCTAGCTTTGGCAATAAAAAAAGAAAAAAAGAGCAATCAGAGTTGGTCTTGAGGAAATCAAATTATCACTCTTTGCAGATGATATGATGGTCTACTTGGAGAACCTTAGAGAACCAACTAAAAAACTATTCAAAATATTCCACAACTTTAGCAAAGTTGTAGGATACAAAATAAATCCATAAATCTTCAGCATTTTTATACATGATTAAAAAAATTCAACAGCAAAATATACAAAGAGAAATTCCATTTAAAATAACTGCTGATAGTATAAAATATTTGGGAATATATCTGCCAAGGGAAAGTCAGGAAGTATATAAGCAAAACTAGAAAACACTTTCCACACAAATAAAGTCAGATCTAAATAATTGGAAAAATATCAAGTGCTCCTGGAAAGATCGAGTGAATATAATAAAGATAGCAATACTACCTAAACTAATACTATACCAAACAAACTCCCAAGAAATTATTTTACTGACCTAGAAAAAATAACAACAAAATTCATCTGGAAGAACAGAAGGTCAAGAATTTCAAGGGAATTAATGAAAAAAAAATAAAAGCAAATGAAAGTGGGCTAGATGTACCAGATTTAAAACTATATTATAAAGCAGCAGTCATCAAAACCATTTGTTATTGACTAAGAAATAGAGTAGCTGATCAGTGGAATAGGTTAGGTTCATGAACAAAATAGTCAATGATTATAGTAATCTAGTGTTTGACAAACCCAAACACCCCAGCTTTTGGGAAAAGAACTCACTATTTGACAAAAACTGCTGGGAAAATTGGAATCTAGTATGGAAGAAACTAGGCATTTACCCACACCTAACACCATATACCAAGAAAAGATCAAAATAAATTCATGATCTAGAAATAAAGAATGATATTATAAACAAATTAGAAGAACATAAGATAGTTTACCTCTCAGATCTGTGGAGGAGGAAGAAATTTGTGACCAAAGAACTAGAGAACATTATTAATCACAAAATAGATAATTTTGACTATATCAAGTTAAAAAGTTTTTGAAGAAACAAAACAAATTCAGACAAAATTAGAAGGGAAGCAATAAACTGGGAAAACATATTTACATTCAAAGTTTCAGACAAAGATCTCATTTCTAAAATATATAGGAAATTGACTCAAATTTATAAGAATTCAAGCTATTCTCCATGTGATAAATGGTCAAAACATATGAGCAGACAATTTTCAGATGAAAAAATTGAAATTATTTCTAGTCATATGAAAAGGTGTTCCAAATCACTATTGATCAGAGAAGTGCAAATTAGGACAATTCTGAGATAACATTCCACACTTCTTTGATTGACTAAGATAACAGAAAAAGAAAATGATGTATGTTGGAGGGGATGTGGGAAAACTGGGACAATGATTCATTGTCGGTGGAACTGTGAACAGATCCAACCGTTCTGGAGAGTAATCTGGAGCTATGTTCAAAGAATTATCAAACTGTGCATACCCTTTGACCCAGCAGTGGTTCTACTGGGCTTCTATCCCAAAGAGATCTTAAAAAAGGGAAAGGGACACAAATGTGCAAAAATGTTTTAGAAGCCCTTTTTGTAGTGGCAATAAACTGGAAACTGAATGGATGCCCATCAATTGGAAAATGGCTGAATAAATTATGATATATCAATGTTATGAAATATTATTGTCCTCTAAGAAATCACCAACAAGATGATTTCAGAAACCCTGGAGAGACCTACATGAACTGATGCTAAGTAAAATGAGCAGAACCAGGAGATCATTATACACAGCAAAAAGATTATACAATGATCAATTCTGATAGACATGATTCTCTTCAACAATGAGGTGATTCAAACCAGTTCCTATTGTTCAGTGATGAAGAAAGTCATATACGTCCAGAGATAGGCCTATGGGAACTGAGTGTGGACCACAACATAGCATTTTAATGCTTTCTGTTGATGTTTTCTTGCATTTTGTTTTCCTTCTTAGTTTTTTTCTCTTTCTAGAGCTGATTTTTTTTTGTGCAACAAGATAACTGTATAGATATGCATACACATATTGGATTTATCATATATTTTAACCTATTTAACATGTATTAGACTACTTGCCATCTAGGGGAGTGGATGGGGAGGAGGGAAAAATTTGGAGCAAAAAATTTTGCAAAGGTCAATGTAGAAAAATTACTCATATGTTCTGTAAGTAAAAAGCTTTAATAAAAGTAAAAAAAAATGGATTGCTAACAATAATACAGATGAAGGTGTGGAATTCTGGCTTAGCTATTTAAAATTCTAAAAAAGATGATGCTGTTAAAGTGCCTACTCAGTGGGCTGACAAATTTGAAAAACTCAATAGAGGCCACTGTTTTGGGAAAAAAAAAATCAGTTTATGTCCCAGTCCTTAAGAAAGGCAATGGTAAGGAATGTTCAAACTATCAAACAATTGTGCTCATTTTACATGCTAGCAAAGTTGTGCTTAAAATTGTGCAAACTAGGCTTCAGCAATATGTGAATTCCTAAGAATTATCAGAAGAGCAGACTCGTTTTAGAAGTGTCAGAGGAACTAGAAACCAAATTGGCAACATTCACTGAATTATAGAGAATGCAAGGGAGTTCCAGAACTTATTTCATTGACTACATTAAAGTCTTTGACTGTATGGATCACAACAAAATGTGATAAATCCTCAAAGAGAAGGTAATACCAAAACATTTAATTGTTTCCTGAGGAAACTGTATGTGGGTCAAGAAGAAAGTTAGATACAAGCATGGAAGAACTGCTTGATTTAATATTAGGAAAGGAGTACTGAAGGGTATATGTTGTCACCATATTTATTTAATTTATATGCAGAGTATATAATGCATAAAATGAACACAAAACATGGATAAATCAAAAGTGAAAATCAAGATTGCCAGAAAAAATATCAACAATCTCAGATAGGCAAAAATATGAAAAAGAATTAGGAAGCTCTTGATGAAGTAAAAGAAAAAGTTGTGAAAGCTATTTGAAGCATTATATCAAAACCAAGCCAAAAAAACAAAAAAAAACAAAAAAACAAAAACTAACATCTTTGCAATTGGTCCCATCCCTCCCCATCAAAGAGAAGGAGAAGAATTGGAAGCATTGTTAAATTTATATTCTTGGACTCAAAGATTGCTGCATTCTGTGACTACAGTCATGAAAATAAAAGTTGCTTCCCTAGAAGGAAAGCTATGGCAAATCTGAACAGCATATTAAAAAGCAGAGATATCACCTTAATGACAAAAGTCAATATAATCAAAGTTATCTTTTTTTCCAATAATAATGTATTGCTATGAGAGATGGATTATAAGAAAATTTGAGCACCACAGAATCAATGCTTTTGTACAGTACTAGAAAATGCTTCCAAGGCTTCTGAGCCTTTCTTAGATATAAGGAAGATCAAATCTATCAATATGGGGCAGCTAGGTGGCACAGTGGATAGAGCACCAGCCCTGAAGTCAGGAGTACCTGAGTTCAAATCTGGTCTCAGACACTTAATATGCCCTAGCTGTGTGACTCTGGGCAAGTCACTTAACCCCAATTGCCTCAGCAAAAAGCAAAAAAAAAAAAAAAAAATCTATCAATACTAAAGAAATTAACTCAAACTATTCACTGAACTAAAATACTGAAGCTGAAACTTAAATAAGATGAGACTCATTGGAAAATACCTTAATGTTGGAAAAGATTGAAGGCAAAAGGAAAAGGGATCTGTAGAAGATGAGATGGTTAGACACTGTCACAGAATGGGCATGAGCTTAGACAGATTTTGGCAGGTAGTGGTAAACAGAAGCGTCTGACCTGTGTCCAAGTGGCCACAAAGACTGAATGAACATCAACGAAATCTCTTCCAAGAAAATACTAAATGTTCTTTTAAAGGATAAAATACCACTAAAACAACTGAATGACAACAAAACCACTAACTGAGAGTCAAACCTTAGAATACCACCATAGTTAGGTTACCAGGAAATTGAAGAGAATTTTCCTTACCTTCTAGCCAAACATGAAACAAAGTTGAGTATAGGGATATATTCATTAGTGTGGAGAGAATAAGTGGAAGGACATGTTGGCTCTAGGACCAGCCTAATATCTAACAGTATCAATAGTAATAACAATGGGGGAAAGTCACCTTTTGGCTAGTAATAACACCCTAAAGATAAACCAGCTTGTTATCAGATCTGAAGGTGTAGTTATTATGACCAGATTCCAAATAAATTTCCTTGGTGCCTGTGTTAAGACTGAAATGGAAAATCTTGGGAGCCTTTGTTCTATATAAAAACAGGCCAAGATTCATAATAAAATCTGCCTTCATATATACATACACATATATGTGTATATTCAAAAATACATATTTTCATTTGTACTTATACAAGTATGTACATATCCTATCCTAGGTGATCTTTAGCACTTTTCACTGAATTGTAAAAAGTTATCATTAAAGGATTGAAATTCATTTTTAAAAATTGTTTCATAGGTTATTATAGCCAAAGAATGTATCACTTTGTGATGACATTCCTGATGTGAGAATTGCTATACTTACCTAGGCTGGTACTCAGAATGCTAATACATCTGTCATGAGCTATTCTCAAACACTTTTCAACTTGGAAAAATTAGGCAGAGATTTTGCTGTACTGCAGTAACCTTAGAAAAACCCAGACTGTTTTTACATCATAAAGACATATCAAAGAAGAGCTTTTATTCTGCTTTGATTGTAATTCACATTTAGATTGCACTTTAAAATTTCTAAGGTACTTTCCTTGAAGTAACTCTATAAGGTAGGTAGTACAAATATGAGTACAAATATTACTATTCCAATTTTACAGATAATGCTCAGAATGCCTCAGTGATATAATTTTCCCAAGATCTATTAACTTCTTTCAGTCTATGAGTTATCCTTTAATCAGGTTACCTCTAACATAAGTTAAAAGAAATTATTCTATTGACAAGAAATCTTTCTCTTGATCTTGTTATTCCTTCTAAATATTATACTATATCTTCCCTCTTCTTTATATCTTTCTTAGAAAAAAATAGTTTATATCAGTAATCTCCAAAAATGGATATTGATTTGATCCCAAGGATTTTCTCCCTATAATAGTCCCTCATGAGGTTGATCTTCAACGTAAAGCAGTGAATTAACAAGCATTTATTATTACATATAACCTTTACCCATTATAGTCCAATTCTTCCCCAACTTCATCCCTCCTACTGCTGTACAACTGCTGACCTTCCCTCTTTTAAGGTAGACACGAGCAGATAAATTAAGGTGGACACAAGCAAGGGAGATCTTAATAACAGAGAGGAAAATTCCAAATATCACTGAATTAATATCATTAGACATATGAAACCGAACTAATCTTTGATGAGACAGAGACCCTAGTGGATTTCCCAAAGACCATAAAACCACAGAAAGTTGTTTTCAAATGGCTTCAGAGAGAAAAAAAAAATTGTGAAAACAGAATTTATGGCCCATGCAGAAGAAATAATTAACCAAGAAAAAAAGATAATAAATAATAAGGAAGATAAATATATAGAAGTAAAAAAAAAATCTAGAAGAAAAGGAAAAAAATTGCCTTTTGAAATGTGATTTTGAAATAAGCAGAATATATTGATCTTCAAAGCAGGTTATTTAGATAGAATATTCATAGATTTTCCAGACAAACAAGTCAAATAAAAAACCCAAGTCTTGTAACACAAGAAACAAGAAAGTAAAATTGTCCAAAACTTCTAAAAAAAATTAAAGTAACAATTTATAAAAAGGCAAAAGATAAAATATAGCTTATGGAAACTGAAAAAAAATTGCAAGAAAAAATTAATGGATTGAGGATAAAAAGAGAAGCAATCAAAAATAAATATTTGCATTAAATTTCTCAGATGTTTTATATCCAAGATATTTAGAAAACTAATTTGTGTATGTGCAAATTTGAAACCAAATACTATTCTATTCTAGAGAAGAGTTGAAAGAATGTGCAATAGTTTCTCAAATTATTAACAACCATATGAAAGGATCGCCAATATCAGCAATAACAAGATAAGTGCAAATCAAAACAATCTTAACCAACTAATTGACAGAGATGAAAAAAGCATAAGAATATTCAATGTTAGCAGGTTTGGAGGAAGATAAGCACAACAGCACATTATTGGTAGAACTTTGAATCATTGCTATTTCAGAAAGTTCAAATAAATAAACTGCTTTTCTTTTAAGGATCATTTTTCTTGACCAGGGAGGAACCTTGGAGATAATCTGATAAAAATCTTTTCTTTTTTACAGATGAAGAAACTGATTCCCAGACAAATTAATTAACTTGCCCAAAGTCATCTAAGTATTAAGTGATAGAACTGGGATTCAAATTCAGTCTTTGAAGGTCAGTGATTTTTCATTGCATCATTCCTCATTAGGGAATGACTTAAACTAAGTGATCTCTTGGGTCTCATCCATCTATAATTCTCATGAGTCTATGAAAGTATTTACATTGTGAGTGAAAACATTTTTATGTATATATAATATGCATTTCAAATAACAAGCATTTTTTTCTTTCCTTTCCACCTCTGCTACCCATCCCCCCAGCATATTATTTAAAAACTCATATCCCTTGCATAAAGATGCATTTTGTATTCCAAAATATACTCAACAGTGTGGCAAGTTGAGTAAAAATCTTTATTGCAAGATGCTGTGGCTTCTGCCAGGATAAACATAGAAACAAGAATGTGTAGATAACAAAATACAGAAAGAAATATAATTACAGGAAGACAAGTGTGAGGGTGTCTTGTCCCTCTGTTACTCAGCAAAATGTGCACAGGGAACAACAAAAATTTTACAAGAGATTTCTAAAGACATACTTTGTCTTGTTTGCTATTTGGCAGTAATCCCTTGGGCCTATAATTTTAAGGTTTCTTCTTACAGCTAAATAGGATATAACATTCCCTACCAAATATTCAAATAATTCACTATCAACTCTTTGTTACTTGTCTGCTACAACTCCACTCCCAAACATATTCTTTCCAAATGAAGTTAAAGAAAGGTGAGCTACTTTTGGGGATAAAAATGGCTTCCCTTCAAATATCTGCTTTCTTAGGAACAACATCTCTAATAGTTCTTCCACAAGGAAAGAAATTAAAACATAAACTTAAAATAACTCCATTACCCTCCTACTTTCTTTGTAGAGGTGGAGATCTATGGCTGCCTGATGTCAGACACCTTTTGAGATGTTGGTTGTTTTGCTGTACTTTTCCTCCCCTTTATTTGTTTTCTTATTTAATTCACTGGAATGAGAAAACAAAAATGTATTTATAAGTGAAGGGGATATGAAACCAAAAAACATCAATAAAATATAAAAAAAGACAAAAGAAAATGTAACAAAACATTGTCTTTCAGAATAATATATCTTGAATAATTAAATTAATTTCTATTCTCCAACTTAATTCTTATACATATTTTTTTAATTTAAATTGTTGCTTCATTTTAAGTTTTAAACTGTCTCCCTCCCCATTCCAATGAGAGAAGGCTACCATTTAACACAGGTTTGTGTGTATGTGTATGTTTGTGAGTATGTGTGTGTGTATAAATCTATATCATGCATACTTATGTTTTCAAGCATTGTTAAAATTTTCTGGGCTTTACAAGATCATTCATTATTAACACAAGTCTTGGTAATAGAAAAAAAAAAACAAACTACAAGTATTAAACTTAAAAATCAATAATAAGTTATGTTTCTTTTCTTAGCTGAAGTGACTTTCAAGCACCACTTAGTCCATCATTATCATTTACAGATGAGGACCAAGCAAGTTACTTAATGTATCATTGTAATATAGCTAGATAATTGCTGGTTATGTTGGAATGAAAATCTAGGTATGCTGCATTCAAAATGAATGTGAAAAAAATCTCATTATTTGAAATCATGACTTTCATCTGCAATAACAAATGCTCTGATTTTATTTTTTATCATAAGGGTTAAATCTTCACTAGATCAGCAGAATTATAGAAACAGAACAGAACAGATGAATCGGGGGTGGGGCCCTGTACATCAGATATTGGCTCCAGACACCACTACAAAAATAGTTCTCCCAAAGACTTTGCAACCGTACTATTGTTTCCTTTTGCTATAATTTAAGCCTTTCTGTTATGAAAGGAATTTAATTTAGAGAAAAAGAAATTCATCTTTTGAGCTGTTTGCCTCCCACTAGCCTCTAAAATAAGGCCCTCAGGAGGAGTCTTAAATTTCTAATGACCTCACTGGTTAACACTTCTGCCACAGAACTGTAACAACCTACTTCTAATGGACTGAATAAATAAAGGAGTTTATTATATACCCTTTGAAGAAATATAATATTAGAAATTAGAGTTGTCTTCACTAATTCTGAACTTACTAATTATTTCTCATTATGATCAATATATAGTGAAAACAATGCTATGTATGCATACAATTGAAATGGAAAATGTGGGTGATTGTAGATGCATAGGAGGCAGAGAAAGATAATGCTTTTATAAGGAAAAGGGGCATTTAATATATTTGTTCAAAAGTAATTATGGCAGTATTATGTGTGATAGCAAAAAGCAAGAAACAAAATGTATGCTCACCAAATGGGGAATAAATAGCCAAGCAAATTATAGCATATAAGTATAATAGATGATTACACTAAAGAATAGTTATTATAAAAAATTAAAGGCTCATAAAGAGATAGAAGTAAAGGACACTGAAGGGATTCTTGAGTGAGGAAAATAGAGTCTGAAGAATGGCATACCCAAGGACAACAATAATGGGAATAACCTTAACCTAAGTGGAAAGAAAGCTTAGATTAAAAAAAAAATGGTGGAAAATATTAGTGTTATGCCATCAAAATTAAAATGCATATCCTTTTTGGTGGAACAGTGGAGAAAGAGATAGATCTGAAGCCTGGAAGACCTGAGTTCTACTTCAGAGTATTATTGGAAATATGACACTGGACAAGTCATTTTACCTACTCTCAAACTTGGTTACTTTACTGAAAAAATAGAAATTGTAGTAGTAGTAGCAGTAGCAGTAGTAGCAGCTGCAGCAGCAGCAATAGTGGTGCTGGTGGTAGTAGTAGTAGATTGTAAAAGGACACACACATACACACACACAGACACACACAAGTATATATATATATATATATATACACATACATACATATTATACAAACAGAACAGAATATATGAATCAGGGGTGGGACCCTGCATATGTATGTATAGTATGTGTATGTGTGTGCCCTTTTACATTGGAGACAATGAACTTTCTTATAGCTCTATTTTCTGTTGTACAGTAAGAGACGCCTTTCATTTAAAGCAATAGCACTCACACTGCATTGTTAGGATGGTATTTTTCTGCTCAAATACAGAACACTCTGACTATGACAGACATGAAATATGGATTATGATCTGAGTCCAGAATGGAAAAAAAAAGAGGAGACTAGGAAATTGTAAATTGCTTTCAATGACCCCATACTGCTCCCAATCTCCAAAACAACCCCAATAATCGAATACCAATATTTTCCTGCAGTGCAATGAATTATGAAACAATATGATCTGAGGGAATTAAAATTTTAAAATTTCATTTGACACAAAGTATAATGGAAAAACATATGATGGATCTAAATAGCTAGCAATA
Organism: Myrmecobius fasciatus; assembly: GCA_023553655.1. Taxonomy (NCBI): domain Eukaryota; kingdom Metazoa; phylum Chordata; class Mammalia; order Dasyuromorphia; family Myrmecobiidae; genus Myrmecobius; species Myrmecobius fasciatus. The sequence continues at coordinate 80,515 of JAJPUD010004193.1, forward strand.
TATCGTCATTGACTTGAAAAGTGATATAAAGAAGCTAACAAGGGAATGAATGACTGGAAAAGGAAGTGGGCTGCTCAAAGCAAAACAAAGGAATATCAAAACATAGCTCAAATGTTGCAATTATATTCACATAAAAAACCACTTTAAAAATATGTTGAGTAAATGCATTATGGGGGATTCACAGAAGGAAGGATATGGGAAAGAAATTAATAATGTAAGAAGGCCTGTAAAGGTTGAGATTTATTCTTATAGAGGGAGTAACTATACCAATGAGATCACAGATCTATTTAAAAATTCCAATAGGGCCAGCATACAAATTTGAAGTGTGTCACCATTTTTAGCCTAATATGTGTTCTGATTGCATTATTAGATGTTTGCATTCCCAGATCATTATCCTTCATATGCCAAAGGTGAAGAGAAAAATAGACTATAAACGAAGAGAAATGATAGGGAAAATTAACAAATATATAGATGTCATAATAGAAGTGAGCTGTTTTTGCACACTTTAAAATATTTCATAAATATGTTATTATTAGCATTATTACTATTATTCTCATCCTTTATTTTATTTGGGTTTAGTTGGAACTCTCCTAGGACAAGTCCTTATTATGCCTTTTCTTTTATATATTTATATATTTTATATTAAATATATTTTATATTTATATATACAAATATAAATATATTTATGTAATCTACAGTTGATTGTACAGGAGAAGAAAATAATAGATTTTTATAGTTGATGGAAAATATTAGGATGTAGAATCTATAAGATCTTTGAAAATATTCTCTTTAAATTCCAGAAGCACACAGGACATCCTTTCCTCACATTGTTTTTTTCTCTTTATCTAGGTTTTATTTTACTTAATATGCTGCTTCTGCTGCTACTAGTGTTGTTCTCACAATTCAGAAAGTAAAGAATTTGTAAATCTCATGAAAGGAGTTGTTAGTAATAATATATTTTTTTAATGATGATGATAGTCATTTACTACATTTTCAACTGATTATAAGCAAGAATCAGATTCAGCCATGACTGACTTCTTGTGACCCATATGGGATTTTCTTGGAAAGACAAAGAAATGGGTTTGCCATTTCCTTTTCTACTGGGTTAGGCAAACATTAGTCACCAACTCTTACTCAAACACAACACTATCAATTTAGAGATAAGTTGCCTCAATTTCAGCTATTTACTATATTTTTAATAGAATATGCAACTATCTATTGGTCATATGATTTCTAATTATTAGTGATTGATTTCATATGTCCTCTGTAGTAATTTCTGAGTGGATCAAATATATAATAAGCAATTTTAGACCACCAGTCTTTATATTTTTCAAATACTTTTTTTTTTCTGAATAAATGTTTGTGATGAATAACTTCAGCATACCCATAATGTAGGTATAATTCAAGGATCTTTCCTGGGTCCTCTTTTCATTGTGTACCCCCTTTATTGACAATGATATCAATTTCCATTGGTACAATTATAATCTCTATACAGAATTCTTCCTCACTGTTCTCTTTGTCTGAATATGTATTTTCCTGTCTTAGACTATAAGCTCTCTATCAGTTTCTCCCAAAGTTCTGTCCTATTCTGTTGCTAGCCCTGGCCCTTTTTCTGTCTCTCTCTGTCTCTATTTCTGTCTCTGTCTCTTTCCCTCTCCCCCTCCCCTCTGTCTCTCTCTCTCAAAATCTCTCTCTCCCCTTATATGTTTTTAATTATTATCCTTATATATATGATACCCAAATCTATATATCTAGCTCTAACCTGTCTCCTAAACTTCAGTCCCACATCTTCAATTATCTGTTGTATATTTCTATCTCAATATCCCACAAGATTCTCATACTCAACTTATTCAAAATTAAACTGATTATCTTTCCCCATCACCTCAATCCAAACAAGTATTTCTCTTGAGGATATCAACATCCTGCCATTCAACCAAGTTTGCAATCTCAGTGTTATCCTTAGCTCTTTACTCTCTGTCTTTCAAGTCACATATAAAATCACCCAAATGGCCTTCTTTCCATTTTATCCTATCTAAAATTTACCTTTTACTTAACTGTCAAAACCTTAAGCACATGTCTAACCATGTTATACCCCACTCAAAATATTTTCCTGTCTTCCTTTTTTCTCCTTTCTCTTGGACATTTTTTTTTCTCCAACTTATCTTTCAAGGTAGTTTACATTAATACTTCTGAAATATTCTACATTCTAGCCAAGCTCCTCTTGATGGGCCTGAACAGCCAATCTTCTGCTTCCACACTTCTGCAAAGGTTGTTCCTTTTTCTATTTCCTCATTCTTTGCTAAGTCAAATCAAACTCTTAAGAATAGGATTGATAATGAGACTGGATTTAACATTCCCTTCATTCTAGTTCAGACAGTTTCAAACTTGTTCCTCAATCTTGTTCTTAACTGGGAAAGCTAAAACCTAATCAAAAGGTAAAGAGATTCTAATCTAAGTGAATTTCAACCTAATGTATTCTAGTCTTTTAGATCTTAGTGGAGGTGGACTCTCTTTATCTAGATTGCCCTGAGCAGGGGTAGTCAGGGAAAAGACAAATCTTTTTGTCCAAGATTGAGTGATCAGAGTTCTGTCTTGCAAATCCTCTTTAGCATAAGCCAGTCTCTTATTATAATTTTCATGGTCCTTTCTAGAACTTACTTGCCTACCATTCCAAATCTACTGCAGAGAGTACAATTCTGTTGGGCTGTGCACATGGTTCAAATACCAAATATACGTTTACCAAATACAAAGACATTATCAAGATATCTTAAGAACTTTAGAATTGATATATGACACTGATATAGGATTGCCTAGCATGGTGTGTCCTCATCAGAGAAGGAGCTGTTCTCTATGAGCAAAGCATAATTGAATTAATCCAGAAGAAACAAGAGATGTGCAAAATTAGAGAAGCTACCTCAAATATTCATGTGGAATATTTGTGTCCATCCTGTGGCAGAGCACTCTGAGCTCATATTGGTCTGATCAATCACAGTCAGACACACTAACTTAACTCTAAAGTAGTGATAAGTTTGGCCCTCTTCGAAAATGAAGGACAACAATCAACCAACCCACCAATGGTTAACCAAGCAAGTAGATTGTAGATTACCACCTATGTCATCCTGGACAAGTTACCTCAAAGTTTCCTCATAAAATGAGCTGAAGAAGGAAATGCCCAAACCACAAGTATTTTTTCCACCATCAAGAAAACTGCAAATGGGGACACAAAGAGTTTAACACAACTGAAAAATGACTCAGTAAAAGTAATTAAATAATAAAAGTAATAAATGTGTACATATATAAATGCATGCATATATGTACATATATCAAGAATTTTATGAATACTAATGATTACATAACTGTGAGATTATGTAACCTTAACACCTAAAACATTCATCCTTCCTGCCCCGCTTTTCCTACTACCCATGAATTGGATATTTTTTATCATCATGATTTTGACACAACCAGTCCTCTCAATTTACTGAGTATTGCCTTCTAACTGCTTTAATTCATTTTTAATCATTAAATTATGGGAAAATGCATCAATATCTATAAATCCAATGCATGACAAAGAGATTGCTGCTACATTTGTGTGTACACATTTATGCTTTACAACACAGGGAGCTAAGTGATACAATGAATAGAGTGGTTAGCTCAAATCAAGAATTCAATTCTAGACTCAGACACTAGTGTGACCTCAGACAAGTCATTTAATCTTATTTATTTGATTTCCTCA
>JAJPUD010004193.1:84347-98801 GCA_023553655.1 Myrmecobius fasciatus
AAGGAAGGAAGGAAGGAAGGAAGGAAGGAAGGAAGGAAGGAAGGAAGGAAGAAAGGAAGAAAAGAAAATAAAGAAAGGAAGAAAGAAAGAAAGAAAAAATAGTGACTAAATTCCAGGGTTGTTGTGAAGAAAAATGGGATGATGTTTGCAAAGTGCTTGGTACAGTTTCTGGAACCAAGTAGAAACTATATAAATGCTAGATAGTAATCATCCATCATCATCATCATTATTATATAATTATTCATTAATAATAATAATGACATATCTCAGAAGCTAAAGAATTCAGTTCACTGGAAAAAATGCAAGAATTTTGTAGTTAGCTTTGAAGTCAAATCTGACTGATAAATTTGTTTATTTGTTTGCAAATCATCTGGTATTTTGTATAATTTCCATAAGTATGCCTTTCTAACTAATACTTGTTTTATGACTAGATAAATTATAGAATACATTTATAAGTATATTCCACCTACAATTATTTGAAAGCCAAAATGAAAGACTGATGTAACTAGGAACTATTTGCATCATCCAGCAATTATAAAGCATCAGAACCAAATAAATACTCATGTATTTACTCGTTTCAATAATTAGAATGAGGACTTTTTGCATTTGTGAAGCAATTTTCACTTAACTTTTAAAAGTGCTTTAAATAAGCAAACATAATAAAACTGTTCAAGAGAAATAACTAGAAATTTGTTTTTCAACAGATGGAGAATGTATAGGATGGACTGGTTCAATCCTTTCTGTACATTTACTTAGCTAGGGATGATGCCCTACTTCCTAGTTCCCATCATTTTTTTTTCCATTCTAAAGTAGAAATAACACTAGATTTGTGCAAATCCTTTTATTTAAAATTTATTTTTTTTTGGTTGCAAAAGCTCATCTTTTTAAATATATACATATACATATAATTAATTTTGTTTAATATTTTCCAATTACATTTAAAACAATTTTAATAGTCATTTTTAATTTTTCGGTTTCCCAATTCTCTCCATCCCTTCTCCTCCTCCAAACATTGAAAAGGTAAACATCATGACATTGACTATACATTTAAAGTCATGCAAAACATATTTTAATATTTCCTGTTGTAAAAGAAACACATAGAGGGGCAGCTAGGTGGCGCAGTGGTAGAGCACCAGCCCTGAAGTCAAGAGTTCCTGAGTTCAAATCTGATCTCAGACACTTAACATTCCCTAGCTGTGTGACTCTGGGCAAGTCACTTAACCTCAAGTGCCTCAGCAAAAAAAAAAAAAAATAAAAAAATAAAAGAAAAGAAACATATGCACAGAGAAAGAGAAAAATATATGAGAGTGAAGAAAGTATTCAAAATGCTATCACAATTTACCAGTTAAATCTGTTGACATAAATTGCATTTTTCATCATGAGTCCTTTGGAATGCCCTTGATCAAAATAACTAGATCTTTCATTTTTTAGTTCATTTTATCATTACAACATTACTGTTACTATGGACATTGTTCTTTATACTGTGAACAAAGTGTTCACTCTGCATCAGTTTATATAAAACTTGCCAAGTTTTTCTGAAATCATTCTGTCATTTGTTATAATGCAATAGTATTATATTGCAATCATATCCCACCACTTGTCTAGCTATTCCCCAATTGTTGAACATTTAAGTTTCCAATTCTTTGCCACCAAAAAATATTTGCTATAATTATTTTGTATAAATTATTTTTTAATTTCTTTGGGATACAGAACTAGTACTGGTATGGCTGAGCCAAAATAAATAGTTTTATAGCTTTTTGATCACAGTTCCAAATTGTTCTCCACAATGGTTCACAATTCCAACTGCAATGCATTAATGTTTCTATTTTTCCACATCTTTCCTCCCCAGCATCTGATATTTTGCTTAAAAACACATTTTTTTAGTGTTTATTCCCAAATGATGCTGTGCAACCATAAATTATGGAACATTATGATCTCTCATAAGTTAATATTGAGGCATGTATCCAATGTACCAGATGATGCACTTGCATTCTCCTAATAATCCAAAGATTACAGTGGTAAATACTTTATCTCACATTTCAAAAAATTATGTCAAAAGCTAAATAAATATGGGGGAAATTATGTTTTAGTTTAACCTATTTAATTTAATATTAAAATGTTGAAATCTATTTAATCAGAATTAGAGGAAGTAAAAACTGACAACTGAGTCAACCTGAGAAGTAGCTTTCTATTTTATTCTTCCATAAATGTAAGTAGATTTTGTATAACATTTCAAAATTATTTAAGAAAAATAACTAAATAGTGCATATTTTTAACCAGCGATGCCACCCTTGGCCATATGCCACAAAGAGACCAAAGAAAGAAACAGAGGTCTGATGTATAACACAATATAGCAACACCTTTGTAGTGGAAAGCTGGAAACAAAATGAATACTCATTGATTGGGAAAGAGCCAAATTGGTATAGCTATTCCATGGAATATTATTCTGTTGTAAGAAATGGGAAATATGTGAAATTCAAATTTGTGTGATTTAATAAAGAGTAAAGTAAATGGAATAAGAACAACATTAACTACAATTGCTTTAATAATGTAAATGAAATGATGCCTAAAAGGAAGCTAAAATATATGTAACTGCAAAGGAAGATTAGCCCCTGAGAACAGATAAAGAAATCTGCTTCTCTTTTCTAGGTAGAGAGATACAGAACTTCAAAGATAGAATGCTTTATACATTTGTATGTGTACCTTCTCTATTGTTTGTAATTGATTTTTTTTGTTCCTAGGGAAGATTCAGATAAGTTGTTAACAAAACAGATAAAAGCTTTGCATTGGAGTTAGGAAACTAGGAGATTATATCTTCCTTCAGACACTTACTAGCTGTATGACTCTAGAAAAACTGCTTAACCTTTTCTCTTAGTTTTAGTTTCCTCATCTATAAAATGGGTTAATGAGATCATTTATCTGACATGATTGTTGTAAACATCAGTAGATGTAAAGTGGTCTGCAGATCTTATGTTTATGTAATTCTTAATAGTTATAATTATGATGCAAAAACAAGCAAAAAGAATTAAAACTGCTGGTTATTTACTCACAATGTTTGGCTCAGAAATGAGCATAAGGCTCACTACTTTTAGGCAATTCATGGGTTTTTTTTTTTTTTTTTTAAGATCAATGTCTTAGAATGAACATTACCAGAGGATTAGTGTGATTGGCTTATAATAACAAGCGCTTTTATAGTACTTTAAGATTTGCAAAGCACCTCATATATATCATCTCTGATCCTCATGGCAACCTGTGAAGACATACTATTATTATCCTAGTTTTATAGAAAAGAAATTGTGATGATTTAGTTGCACTTATAATTTCATCCTTTTGTTTGTTTTCTTTTCTTTTTCATGCTTTTTCTTTTTGGTCTTATTTTTGTTGTACAAAATGACAGATATGGAAATATGTTTAAAAGAATTGTACATATTTAATAATAAACAAAAAAAAGGAATTTAGCTGCATGACCATATGAAAGTCATCTAACATCACTGTCCTTCAGTGATTGTTGGAAACTATCAGTAATAGAAGAAACTATAATAGGCATCTATTGAGGGAATTTCTACACTGTGAACTTAATAGGATCTAGTTGGTAGCATTGTCAATCAGAGGAGTCAATTAAGAGACCCACCTAATGTTCCTGGTAATCATTCTTTTTAACACCTTTATAGTTTCATTACTAAATGAGGGTTTTCCTTCACTTACCAGTGACACAATGTACTTTGTGCAGATTTACGGAATCATTAAACTATACCCTAAATGACGGGGGAATATAGAGAGAGCATCCTGCATGGAAAATGGACTTAATCTCCAACTTCATTATTTAATGCACAAGTTTCTTATATGCTCTTTTCTACTATATAGTAGTTGTCATTATAAAGGAGAACTAAATTAAAACTAATGATGATGATATATTAAAAGCACACATGCTATTAAAAGTTCAGTTTAATAGGGAAGATGCCTTTGGTATGAAAGGCCAATTAGTGACAGCAATGAAAGCTTTTATCCCAGAAACTTCTATTTAGAACATGACCGTATTATATGCTAACAATTTTATGTCAAACTACAGATTATCTCCTCACATAAATACTTGAAATATGTACTACTCATACATGTACACAGCCAGAGGAAATATTTTCTCCCAAAGCCCTAAACCAGTATCAACATAAGTTATAACATACTATTCATAATTTTCTCAAGGATGTTCTCTAAAACTATTATAGAAGTGGTGCTGTTTATCTGTAGATTTTTAACAACTTGATTTCTCTGTATATACAGAATGAATAGAGAGTAGATATTTCAGAAGACAAATTGTCTTTACTTATTTAATATAAAGCATTTGAGACCTTGACTCAGAGTTGTTTTTTTGTTTGTTTGTTTGTTTTATTTTGTTTTGTCTTGGTTTTTTGGGGGGAGGTTGTTTGTTTTGTATGAAGATGTAGATTTATCGTTATCCAGATTTAGACTTGGAAATGCTGGGGTCCAGCATTGCCAACTCCATCAATGGAGTCCTGTCCTTACAGCCTTTTTTAATCTCCTAATCACTTCTATGTTAAAAAGATTGCATATTTTTTTATCTCACTTGGAACCCTGAATATAATTTCTCATAGAAACAGTATTATAAATAGTAGTTATATATAGATGAAATAGCCTTTATTAGTGAACTATTACTTAAATAGGAATAAGCCATGTACCTAAGAACCAGTTATAATATTGTTTCTACTGGTAATGCTTCTAAATTCAATCTAATTAAGTTACAGAACTATTTCTGGCAAGAGTAAATAGAGAAATGGGCAACATACAAAATCCATTTTTGTTTTTATTTTTGAATAATTGGTCTTCAGAGGATTTGCTATAAGTATCAAATGAGATAACGTAAAAATTTGAAAGCTTTAAGGTGCTATATATAGATGATATCTATGGGTTTGTTGTTACGTTTTGTACACTAGATATGGATTTGAATTCAGAGGGTCTGGATTACTTTGAGTGACTTTGGACAAGTATGCCTATCCATCAAATTAAAAATTAATTAATTAACTAATTAAAAAGTATCTCTCTACATGGATGCAAAAACATTTTTAGCAGAAAATGCCTTTGGGCTTCTGTTTTTAGACTGGTGGGATCTGACTCTATAGTTATGAATTTCAAAAAAAAAAACAAAAGAGGTTATCTATGCCGATATGAGTCTTTGAAGAAGGATTTTAATGGTGTTTTTTTTTTAAATAAAATTTAAGATTTTTAAAGCCTTCCAATATTGTTAGAATTTTTTTTAATATTTAAATGTAAATCGTCATGAATACCACTATATACCCTTCTATCCAAATGAAAAGGTTCATTCAATAATACTCATCAATTTCTAGTCCTCCACTAATTTTTATTTAAGGATAAGCTATTAGACTTGGGATTGATATAGGCAAAGGAAATCCACTCAACAAATGCAAAAATAGCATCTTCTCTGGAACTCATTGTCCAGACAACGCTGAGAAATTGATTTTGTTTGCCTCGGATCAAACAGCAAGTATGTGTCGGAAGCAAAATTTTAAATCTAGTCTTTCTGACTCCAGAGTCAGTTCAATATCCATTATCTTACCTTGCCTCCTTTATATTTAGTTTTGAATCTAATTACTTTAGATTAATTTTGTATTTAATTGGGTATATCTATTGTGTACATATTTATATATTTACATGCCATTCTCTCCATTAAATTTAAACTACAGGAGAGCAGGGGCTGTTGTGTTGTTTTCTGTGTATTCTAGCATGCAGCACAATGTCTAGCATATAGTAGGTGCTTAATAAGTATTGATTGATTGATTGATTAAACAATACAAATCAAGCAACTGCCACTTTCTTCAACCATTAAGCATTGCATTGGTGTTTCTCATTTAAAATGATGTTTCTCATTGAAAAAGTTAGCACAAATTGCAATGTGGCACCCAGAACTATATCTGTGCAGTCAGGAATGGTGCAGTAGTGACACACTTCTAGTTCTGTCTGGGTTACAAGAGCTGGAAGAACAGCTGTCCCAAAGTTCCATTGCTGGAGGCTATTCTACTTACAAACTGCTATGAAGAATTAAAAAAAGAAAAAGAAGGAGAGAGAAAAGTGCCAGACAAGATAAATGATATTTATTTTGAAACCAAATCCCATAAATTAGGCTATATTAAATACACTTGTGAAAGCAAGCTGGTGTCATCTGTTAATGATGGCTTAGTGACTGTATAATTCCAAGTAAGATACCAAATCCTATTGGAAATTGCTTCCAGCAGCATTTTCAGAACTGCTTACATTTTCTAGAAAGACAATGATTTTCCCCCTGGATATCATTTAGAGAAATAATTGTCAACTTTTTGTGTATATCCTTTAAAGACCTCTTCTCAAATACTCTTGAAATCCCTATTATCTGTCACACATTTCTAATAAACTTAAAAAAAACCAGATATACATGCATGCCTATGTATGTATATTGTATATACAGCTTCTAGGGCTATCTCTCTCTTCAGAAGGAATAACAAAATCTTAAGAGGTTGTCAGGTAAGGTATCCTGAAAAGTCCATGGTGCTGAAAAGGTCATCTTATCTAAATGATACAGCTTGTAGTTTAGCATTGTTCCTCCAAATCTGCTCAGATTATTTACAACCCTTCTGGAATTTCATGCAAACACTCCTCTCCCTTTCCCCTCCCTTTCTGAGATATCTTGAATTAGAATTATACATTTGAGTTATTACTACACACTATTGAGTTAGAACTATGTGCTGTGCTCTATGCTATAAAGTATGGCTCCTTAAACTTTTCCTGTTCCTGATATTTTTAGCCAGAGAAATTTTTACTCAACCCTAGATAGATTGGTATAAGGAATAGGTGTATAAATCAAACATTTTATGACAATAAATTATAAAAGAATGTATTTTAAAATAGTTCTTTGTTTATATATACATGCATTTATGTATTTTTGTGTATGTTTGTGTGTGTATACAATTTTACTATTTATTAAAGACTAAAGTAAATTTGTATACTAATGAGATGGATGTGTTTGTTGATTTTTACATAAAGAATTAAATCTTGGTGGAACATTTGATACTGCAGGAACTAAAGTATTCAAAAACCTTTAATGTTGCCAGGTTCCTGAACCACAGTTTAAGAAGCTTTGCTGTAGAGCATATTCAGAGAATATTCAGAGATGTCCATAATGATTCTGGCTGACAGTGTATATTGGCTCAAAACTTGGACATGGTGCAAATAATTTCCCTGGCTGCTTCTAGTAAGAGATGAAGGATATGGGAACTTTTATAAATATCTCATTGTTACTGAGTGATAGGAAATGCTGACTTTTTTTTTTTTTTTTTTAAGAGCTAACTTTTGGCTTGGTATCTTGCTTCAACTTACTAAGTACTAAAGTACAGTCTATCTCTAGTGTCCCTGTGAAGAGAGTTGAGAGATGGGATTCATTATTTCTCTGACTGATGCATCTATAAAGTAGAAGATGAACTCAACTTTCACCTAGGCCCCTGGCTGCCTTTTCTGCTTTTATGTTTTCCTTTGTGCTTTTCTGAGGCTGTACTTTCTACTTTCTTGAGGAGGCGATTTTACATCAATCTTGAGAAGGAGGAACCTTGTGAATTCAAGAGAAATTGAAGACCAAGTTGAATGAGTAGAGTTGACTGATGGTTAAATAAGCAAAAGATCAGACAGCCATCAGCAAAGGAAGGAGTTCAAGCCCCTTGTCTGGCTGGATAGAAGATAGGAACTTTAAGATAGATGTTGCAAAGGCAAAGTGCAATCTACCACAAATTACAATATGGTCTGATGATATTTAACTATCAGCATCCTCCAATATTGCAAAAGCTCTAAATTATGTTCCTGAATTTGATATTAATTTGTTTGCCAATGTACCCTATGGATCATATGTGTTCGTTAGCATTTCTTTTGTGTTAGCAATAATATCTGCTGCATACCTAGTATGTATATTGAGTACTTCTCTATTCCCATTTGGAGAGACTAGATTTGAGCCAAAAACTAAACCTTAAATAATTTGTCCCTAGGATTCTTAGGTAGGGCTTTAATAAGAAAAAATATTTTGAGATGAAATAAGCAAAGCTCCCCTCTCTTAGAAGCTAGGAGCAAGGAAGATAATAGGTATAAAGGGAGGGAAGGTAATTAGTAAAAAGGCCCAGTCCCTGGAACCCAGCAGTGGTTTTTTAAAACCAAATGGTTTAACTCCTTCATATTTTTGCATGAAGAAATTAAAATCCAAAGAGATGAAAGGATTCACCTAAGAACATAGAAGATATAATTAGCTAAAGAAAGAATTTAGGGGCGGCTAGGTGGTGCAGTGGATAGAGCACCAGCCCTGAAGTCAGGAGGACCTGAGTTCAAATCTGGTCTCAGACACTCAACACTTTCTAGCTGTGTGACCCTGGGCAAGTCACTTAACCCCAATTGCCTCAGCCAAAAAAAAAAAAAAAAAAAGAATTTAACAATTCCTCCAATTCCAAATCTTATACTACTTCTATTACACTACATTAGAAACAGGCAAATAATATAGAGAGGAGAGTCTTTGGTTGGTTGAAATGAAGAAAAAAGAAAAAAAACACTTCTAGTACTTAAAGAAAGATATATGAGAGAAGAAGATAAGTAAATAGTAAGGAAGAATGGAGAAGAATATTATAATCAGGAGTCAGGACTAGTAATTGCTACATGTATATCATTTTTTTAGGTTAAACGTATAAAATTCTTCTAAACAAATTTCCATATTCATCAAGTTATGCAAGAAAAATCAGATGAAAAGATGAAAGAAAAAAAATGAGAAAAAATAAACAAAAAAAAAGGGGGAAATGGTATTCTTTGATCCACCTTGAGTCTCCATAATTCTCTCTCTGGATGTGAATAGCTCTTTCCATCACAAATCTATTGGAATTGCCTTGAATCATCTCATTGTTGAAAAAAGCCAACTCTATCATAAATGATCATCACATAATCTTATTACTACTGTGCACAATGTTCTCTTGGTTCTACTCACTTCATTGAACACCAATTCATGAAAGTTTTTCCAGGCTTTTCTGAAATCATCATTTTTTATGGAACAAAAATATTCCACTACATTCATCTCTCATAACTTATTTAGCCATTCCCCAAATGATGGACATCCACTCAATTGCTAGTTCCTTGTCTCTACAAAAAGGGCTGCAATAATTTTTTTTTTACACATGTTTCCTTTTTCCTTTTTTATGATTTCTTTGGGATACACATTCAGTAGATACTGCTAGATCAAAGGGTATGCACAATTTGATAACCCATTGGGCATAGTTCCCAATTGCTCTCCAAAATGGTTGGATCACTTGACAACTCCACTAACAATGCATTAGTGTCCCAGTTTTCCCAAATCCCCTCCAATATTTATCATTATCTTTTCCTGAAATCTTAGTCAATCTAAGAAGTGTGAAATGTTACCTCAGAATTGTCTTAATTTGCATTTTTATAATCAGTAGTGATTTAGAACATTTATTTTTCTTATAACTAGAAATAACTTTAATTTCATCATTTTTGCTGTTCATATCCTTTGACCATTTATCAACTGGGGAATGGTTTGCATTCTTATAAATAAATGAGTCAATTCCCTATATATTTTAGAAAAGAGGTCAGAAACACTGGACATGAGAAAATTCCCCCCAGTTTTCTGTTTTCCTTCTAATCTTGGCTGCATTGCTTTTGTTTGTATAATTAATGTAATTAAAATTGTCCATTTTGCATTTCATAATATTCTCTAGTTTTTCTTTGCCCATAAATTCCTTCTTTCTCCACAGATCTAAGAATTAATTTATCCGTAATTTTTTTCTAATTTGCATCACCCTTTTGTCTAAATCATTAATCCAATTGATCTTATTTGGTGTACATGTTAGATGTATGTTAATGCCTAGTTTCTCCCATACTATTTTCCAATTTTTCCAACAATTTTTGTCAAATAGTGAGTTCTTATCCCCAAGCTGGAGCCTTTGAGTTTATCAAACACTAGATTACTATGGTCATTGACTATTGTGTCTTGTATACATAACCTAGTCTAGTGATCTACTACTCTATTTCTTAGCCAGTATCAAATGATTTTGATGACAACCACTTTATAATATAGTTTTAGGTCTGGTATGGCTTGGCCACCTTCCTTTGCATTTTTTTTTCATTAATTCCCTTGAAATTCTTGACCTTTTGTTCTTCCAGAGGAACTTTGCTATTACTTTTTTTTTTTTAACTCTATAAAGTAATTTTTTGGCAGTTTGATTGGTATGGCATTGAATAAGTAGATTAATGTAGGTAGAATTGTCATTTTTATTACATTAGCTCAGTCTATTCTTTAACACTTGATATCCTTCCAATAATTTTATTTTGTAAAAAGTGTTTTGTAATTGTGTTCACAAAGTTCCTGGGTTTGTCTTGGCAGGTAGATTCCCAAATGTTTTATATAGTTATTTTATATAGTTTATATAGTTATTTTAAATAAATTTCTCTATCTCTTGTTGCTGGATTTTGTTGGTAACATATAGAAATGCCCATGATTTATGTGGGTTCATTTTATATTTTGTAACTTTGCTGGAGTTAATTATTTCTAGAAGTTTTTTAGTTGATTCTCTAGAATTCCCTAAGTATAGCATCATATCATTTACAAAGAGTGATAATTTTGTTTTCACATTATCTACTTCGGCCAGTTGGCCTCCAATTTCTTTTCCAGATTTAGATCTGGATTTAATTTTTAATTTAAATTAAACTTTAATTAATTAAAATTAAATTGAATTTAAAGGGGATATATGTTAATCTATAAAACTATTACCAAAAAAAGCTTTAATTGTGTTAGTTAACAAATAAATTAATTATTGCTTTAAGTTTTGGGACTAGTTGTCCACAACAATTCACTCTTTGATGATTACTCGTATTATGTCAACATAACCCAGCCAGATTTCACCATACTTTATTCTTGTCTTTTCTCCCATAAGCGTACCCAATATACCTGAGACCTGCTTTGCTGCTTCTTGATATCATGTATATACTAGAGAAGTATTCAGCCTGTGTCATTCTCTGTTCTTACCATGTGGCTAATTAATCTTCTTTTCCAATAATTCATTTTCCCAGTGATTCCTTATTACTGTTTACCTTAAAGTTCATCATTGATTGTACACTGCAGCCTGTTAACACTCATCATATACTCCTCCATTAGCCTTAAGAAATGTTAAATTTGGCAGAGAGAGATAAGAGGGGAGAAGAGGTAGATGATTGTAAAATATACTCACAATTAGGAATTGTGATATGAATAATGTCCCAGAAAAAGGGACTGGGAAAGGACAAATCAAATAAGAAAGAAAAGTGGTTGGTTGATAATTATGTTAAAGGGTATCCAAGAAGAAAATATGGTCAATAGTATCAAATGCAGTAGATATGTTCATAGCAATGACTGAGGGAAAAACAAAACCAAAACCAAAACAAACCAAACCAAAACAAAACAAACAACAACAACAACAACAACAAAAAAAAAAAAAAAACAGATAGGGCAATTAAGAAATCATTGACTTGGGAGAAATTTGGTTGAATGATAAGGTTACAAGTCAGACTGCCAAGGACTGATGACTGAATTTTGCTTAACTCAATAAGCATGATACCATTGTCAAAAAGGAATTTCTTGAGAGCCTCACTATGCACAAGGGAATTTTCTTTTACTTGGAATCTGAAATGGATCTCCTATAATATTGTGGTCAATGTTTTTCATGAGCATGTGTGCCTGTTTTATGTGTGGCATAATACTATTATTGTAAAACTGAATAAGATTATCTTTATTATTGCATTTTTATAGAGTCTTGAATGATTGTGACATAGGAATGTGACTCAATTTGTTGAAAGATAACCATTAAAAACTCCTGGAGAGGGCAGAGCCAAGATAGCATAGTGAAGACAGGACTTTCTGCATCCAACTCTGACCTTCTCTCAAACAAACAGAAGATTAAGCCTCTAGACTGATTTTTAACACAAATATTTGGATTACAAATATTACAAATATATTGCAGAAAGTACGTTTGAAGAGCTCCATAGCAAGTCTGTTTCAGACAGACTTAACAGAAGAGGAAATAAATTATTTAAATAGCCTCATTTTAGAAAAAGAAATAGAACAAGCTATTAATCAACTCCCTAAGACAAAAATCTCCAGGGCCACATGGATTTACATGTGAATTCTACCAAACATTCAAACAATTAATTCTAATAATATAAAAACTAATTGAAAGAATGGGGAAAGAAGGTATACCACCAAATTCTTTCTATGATACAGATATGGTGCTGATAGCTAAACCAGGTAGGGAGAAAACTGAGAAAGAAAACTATAGACCAATTTCCCTAATGAATACTGATGCAAAAATTTTAAATAAGATATTAGCAATGAGATTACAGAAAGTCATTCCCCAGGATAATACATTATGACCAACTGGGATTTATACCAGGAATGCAGGGCTGCTTCAATGTTAGGAAAACTATCAGCATAATCAATTGTATTAATGGCCAAACTAACAAAAACCATATGATTATCTCAATAGATGCAGAAAAAGCATTTGATAAAATCCAACACCCATTCCTATTAAAAACACTAGAGAGTATAGGAATAAATGGGCTTTTCCTTAAAATGATTAGTAGCATCTACTTAAAACCATCAGGAAGCATCCTATGTAATGGAGACAAACTAGAACCATTCCCAATAAGATCAGGAGTGAAACAAAACTGGCCATTTTCACCACTACTATTTAATATTGAATTAGAAATGTTAGCTTTAGCAATAAGAGAAGAAAAAGAGATAAAAGGAATCAGAGTAGGTAATGAAGAAACCAAATTATCACTCTTTGCAGATGACATGATGGCATACTTAGAGAACCCTAGAGACTCAACTAAAAAACTACTAGAAACAATTCACAACTTCAGCAAAGTGGCAGGATTCAAAATTAATCCACATAAATCATCAGCATTTTTATATATTACCAACAAAGTTCAGCAGCAAGAGATACAAAAAGAAATTCCATTCCAAATAGCAGATTATAGGATAAAATATTTGGGAATCTATCTGCCAAGGAAAAGTCAGAAACTATACGAACTAAATTACAAAACACTTTCCACACAAATAAAGTCAGACATAGTCAATTGGAAAAACGTCAAGTCCTCATGGGTAGGCCAAGCGAATATAACAAAAATTACAATACTACCCAAATTAATTTACTTATTTAGTGCCATACCAATCAAGCTCCCAAGAAATTATTTTACAGATCTAGAAAAAATAGTAGCAAAGTTCATCTGGAAGAACAAAAGGTCAAGAATTTCAAGGGAATTAATGAAAAAAAAAAAAGGCCGATGAAGGTGGCCTTTCTGTACCAGATCTAAAACTATATTATAAAGCAGTGGTCATCAAAACCAGTTTTGGCTAAGAAATAGAGTAGTTGATCAGTGGCATAGGATAGGATCACGGGACAAACTAGGCAATAACTATAACAATTTAGTATTCGATAAACCCAAGGACCCCAGCTTTTAGGATAAGTACTCACTGTTTGACAAAAACTGCTGGGAAAATTGGAAACTAGTGTGGGAAAAAACTAGGGCTTGACCTCCACCTAACACCACATACAAAGATAAGATCTAAATGGGTTCATGATTTAGATATAAAGAGTGATATTATAAACAAATTAGAGGAACATAGGATAGTTTACCTCTAAGACCTATGGAGATGGAATAAATTTATGTCCAAAGAAGTACTGGAACTCTTAATTGAACACCAGATAGAAAAATTTGACTATATTAAGATAAAAAGCTTTTCTACAAACAAAACTAATGCAGACAAGATTAGGAGGGAAGCATCAAATTGGGAAAACATCTTTACATTTAATGGTTCTGATAAAGGCCTCATTTCTAAAATACATAGAGAATTGTTTCATATTTATAAGAATTCAAGCCACTCTCCAATCAATAAATGGTCAAAGGGTAGGAACAGACAATTTTCAGATGATGAAATTAAAACCATTTCTAGTCATATAAAAAGGTGCTCCAAATCACTACTGATCAGAGAAATACAAATTAAGACAACTGGGATAACATTACACACCTGTCAGATTGGCTAAAATGACAGGAAAAGATAATGACAAATGTTGGAGGGGATGTGGGAAAACTGGGACATTGATACATTGTTGGTGGAACTGTGAACGGATCCAACCATTATAGAGAGCAATTTGGAACTATGCCCAAAAAGTTACCAAACTGTGCATACCCTCTGACCCAGCAGTGTTTCTATTGGGCTTATATCCCAAAGAGATGTTAAAAGAAGGAAAGGGCCCCACATGTGCAAGAATGTGGCAGCCCTTTTTGTAGTGGCAAGAAACTTGAAACTAAAAGGATGCCCATCTTGTGGTATATGAATGTCATGGAATATTATTGTTCTGTGAGAAACGA
>JAJPUD010004193.1:103801-146431 GCA_023553655.1 Myrmecobius fasciatus
GGAGGAGAGGCAGAAAGTCACCTTTTCACTCCGCCATCTTGGCTCCGCCCCGCGATTGAAATCTATACCATTTACTTTTAAAAGAATATATGCATGTTATTTTCAAAACTATCCTGCTTGCCTATGCTAAACATGTTCATATTTTTCTGTATTTTTAAATGTCAAATCTCTCTTTCTCCCTCTGTCTCTGTCTCTCTGTCACTCTCTGTCTCTGTCTCTCTGCCTTTATTTCTGTCTTTCTCTGCCTCTGTCTCTGTCTCTCTGTCTCTCTCTGTCTCTCTCCCCCCCCTTCTATGACTATACCCCCTCTCACATCCACTACTTTCACTCTATTAAAAACCAGAAGAAAGAAAATAATTTTTTTTCTAACAACATAGTCAAGAAAAAGAAACACACATTTTACCATTGTCCAAAGGTTCTTTTAAAAGGTCATATGCTTTTTCTTGCTCATTACATTGTTAACATTATGTCACCCTACAACACCTTGTAATTGCTTAAATAAATGTATCTTTCAAGACTTTTGTGTTTGAATTTCAAAGTTTCTACTCAAATATTTTAATTAAAAAGGCTGTTTCATTAAAGGTCCATTCATAACCTTGTAAGATTATTCTTAGCTTTGTAGGATAAGCTATACTTTGTAGGATATAATTTGGTTGCCTATATCTTTTTCCTTTTGTAATATTTTTTTTCTAAGTTCTGTTCTCATTTAATGGTTAACACTTATAAGAACTAACATTTTATGTGATGCTTTAAGGTTTCTTTTTGGGGAAAAAAAAAAAAACACTTTTCCTGAGGTTGTCACTTACCCAGGATCACTTATCTAATAAGTGTCTGAAGCTGGATTTGAGCTCTCTACGTCCTGAAACTCAGATCCCATTCTCCATTTACTGAAGCTAGTATTGTGAGATGTTTCTACAGTTCCTTGGTATTTGAACTGCTTCTTTCTGAATTTTTGCATTATATTTTTTGATCTTGTATCTGAGGATTTTCCTTTTAGGATTTTTCAAATGGTGATTAACAATTTCTTTATCACTTCACTTTTCAGTATAGTTTTATAGTACATTAAGGCAGTTTCATGCATGAATTCTTAAAATATAGTTTTCAGATTTCTTTTTATCATAGTTTTTAAAGAGTCAAATAAATCAGTATTTATTAAGCATACATTATTTGCCAGGCTTTGGAAATACAAAAGTAAAAATTGTCCTTACTATGAAGGAGTATAAAATCTAATTAGAGGGGAATATCTACAAACCAGATATAAACAGATATGTGGAGATATCTGAAGGAAACCACTAATGTGAATGACAACCATGAAGGGTTTCCTGCAGAAAAAGAATTTTAGTTGAAACTTGAAGGAATCCAAATGTGAAGAAGATCTTCAGGGTCTTCTTTGTTATTATAGGACTGAATGTATGGGACCATGAAGCCTCTGGACCTCATCTGTCCAGGTACAAACATTTTACTGGTCTCTGGTGAGACTACATCTCCTGGGCTTCCAAAGTTCCTGCCATGGATCTGTAAGAAGTCCATGGAAATGTATAGGTATTTTATGACTTTCTCAGAAGAGTCATTTAGACTCTTGCTGTCTCTTGACACAGATCCCTGAAAAGGAGATGCTTGTTCCTATCTCTGGTTCTACAAGAAGGCTACCATATGTGAACATAGGTTTTGCTATAGAGGTCCACTTTCTTATTACAAATGGGATTCTTGATGACATTTTCGTGCATTTTTGAGATGAAAGAAGTCACTACTCTAGATCCTCATTGGATTTTGTGGTTACTATTCAATTTATGTGAACTTCAATTTTTTTTTCTAGAACAGATTTTTGGGAACTAAGCAATCTACTTTCATTCATATAGGCATATTTGTTGGAGTCCATTTTTGATTCAGCATTTATTCCAGCAAGCATAAATTGTGGTAAGTTATTATGATTCAGAAAAGCTTTTAGTATGATCTGAATAAACACTAAATCTGCTTTCTAAGGACTAGCTTAATTAAGTATAGAAAGGTTTATTGCCAGTAGGCTAGGTATTTCACAATGAATTCATTTAACTATAGTAATTTGTGAAAGAAAGTAAAACACAAAATTTCCTTTAGTGATTTTGCCCTGCTCCGTCTTATTGTTTCAGATTGGGAGGGAGGGGAAAGGGAGATCATAGCAGAGAGTGCTAAAAATCACATAGTTTTTGGATTTTCTATGAACTTTAACTTGGCAATTAATATACCTTGAACAATGAGATCAATGAAAGCATCTACAGCTGAAGGAACTGAGTCATATCATTTTGTCTTTCTCATTCTATAAATAAAAAAAAAAACCCAGAAGTATGGAGGAAGTAGCATCAAAATGGAAGGATTACTTAAAGGTCTTCCATGGGAAGGAAAAGAGCAAATTTGTCAGATTTTAACATACATCCAAAGTCAGTAAGAAATATTATTTAAAAGAACACTTAGAAAGTTGTTCAGTCAACAAGTATTTACTAAGTGTTTACTAGGTGCCAGATACCATGCTAAGTGCTGTGGGTACAAAGAGAAGCAAAAGCAATGCCTACCATCAAGGAATTCACATTTTAATGGTTAAGAGGATAGATAGATAAATAGGTAGATGCAAAATCTCAGGTAAGGCACTAACAGTGGAAAAAGGATGAAAAAAAATGAGGTGGTGGCCCCCAAAAGCTATGTTATTTCAGTTTATATGAATATGTGTTTTAAAAAAACATCATTAACAAATCATTGTTTACTTTTACAAATTTCAGAGAATGAAAAGAAGAAAAAAATTAGATGCAGATCTCAAGACCTCTCCAATTTCAATCAACAAACCCTTTAATACTTAGTAACTACAGAGTAAATGAACAAATAGGCAAGGATGAAGAGAAATATGTTGCAAAGAATAATTCAAGAAATAAGTAGTGAGAGAGTCCAGACTCAAAGACTATCAAGAGGCTTATTCCTTGAAAATTATAAATCTTTTCTTTGAGAAAGCAAATATTGAACATGATGAGGATCAAATAACATTTTTAAAATGAAATAAATTTAAACAGAAATGATATTCATGTGAAAACCATCCTTTAAACAATTGTGCAGAGTCAGACTGATTGTTATGGCAAAAATTAAAATTAAAAAAGAAGAAAGAGAAAGCTAATTTAAAAAGGACACTGTATGCAACTTAGAAAAAGAAAGAAAACTTTGTCCTGAATTCATTATCAAAATGAAAGTTGGTAATGGATAGTAGAAAGGAAATAAACATTGATTATAGTAACCTTAGATAGTAATTTAACTATAAGAGAAGGCAGTCCAAGAAAGAAAACAAGTCTCATATTTAACAAACATTTGAGTTATTTGCCAAATGAAGAAAGATGAAAAAAGAAACAAAAGTTTATAAATTAAATTCTCTATAAAAACTCTGTGAAGAATCATGTTGGAAGATTATAGGCATGATCATTTCATAAATCAAAGAGAAGTGAAAGGTAAAAAACTAGTCTAAGGAAAGATTGAGAATTAAGTAAAATTATCCTAGGTGAATTTATGAATAAAAATGAAAGATGATGAACAAATACAACAAAAAGAGGAAATCTCTATGTACATATTCTTTTGTATTTTCCTCATTTTTCTAGATCTCTTTGCAGCCTTTGAAACTATTGATCACTCCTTGATGATTCTCTTCTCTAATTATCACCTAGTTATCTGACCCTTCCTTCTTATCCTTCTTTACTGGTTCCTTCTCCAAATCATAT
The DNA here is from genome assembly GCA_023553655.1 of Myrmecobius fasciatus. Lineage (NCBI taxonomy): Eukaryota > Metazoa > Chordata > Mammalia > Dasyuromorphia > Myrmecobiidae > Myrmecobius > Myrmecobius fasciatus. The sequence goes on from JAJPUD010004193.1 coordinate 107,533, forward strand.
CCTTTAACAATTGGTGTCTCTTCTCTTTTCCTTCTAGACTATTCCACTTGATATCATCTGCTCCCATGAATTTAATTACTTTGTCTGTACTGATGATTCTCAGATATATCTGTCCTGCTCCAAACTTTCTGCTGTTCTCTAATCTCACATCTACAACTGCTTTTCAGATATCTCAAACTGGATAGCCCATAGACATCTTAAACATGTTCAAAACATTACTCATTTTCGATTCTTGTAAATACTCTTCCTCTCCTACCTTTGATATTATTGTGGTTGGAAACAGCCTCTTCCCAGTCACTTAGGCTTCCAATATAGAAGTCATCCTTGATTCCTCTCTGTCTCTCTCTGTCTCTGTCTCTGTCTGTCCCTCTCTCTCTTTCTCTATCTCTCTGTCTCTCTGTTTCTCTCTCTCTGTTTCTCTCTCTCTCTCTCTCTCTCTCTCTCTCTCTCTCTCTCTCTCTCTCTCTCACACACACACACACACATCAGCATTTAATAAAGATTTCACCTTTTTACATTTCTCATAAACGTCTAATTTTCTAGTATAAGATTTCTAACACTATATACAGATTCTCATCCTTTCATGTCTGGAGTACTACTATAACCTGTTAGTCATTCTGCTTACTTCAAGTCTCTCTTTATCCCAATCCCTTCTCTCCATCAAAATGATTTTCCTAAAGCATTGCTTCAATAATATCAAGGTGGCTCACTATTGCTTACAAAATCAAAGGCAAAATGTTCTTTATAGTATTCAAAACCCTTTTAAAACTAGTCTCCTTTTATTTTTCCCATCTTCTTATACAAAGTCCTTTATAACCTTGTCTCCTCTTACTATTCTTGTCTTCTTATACCTTATTTCTTGCCACATATTTTTCAATCTAGTGGCATTAAACTACTATATATTCCATAAATAAAACACATTTCTCAGTTCTGGGAGTTTTCACTAATCTGTAATGTTTTCCCTCCTTGCTTCAACTAAGTATCTCCCCAACATGCTTTAAGTCCAAACTAAAATCCCATCCTTAACAGAGAGCCTTTCCTAAGCCTGGTTAATTTTAATATTTTTTTCTGTTAATCATTTCCTTTTATCTATATATATTTTGTTTATGTTTATTTGCAAATTTTCTCTCCCATTAGATTGTAAGCTTCCTAAGAGCAGGCAATATCTTTTACTTTTTTTCACCCCCCCAATACTTATCACTGTGCCTGTTATATAGAAAGTGCTGCATAAATTATTATTAGTTAATATAGGATCATTATAGTGGATTACATTAATATTAAAGTTGCAGATGTATTTATAAGGGAGATTACAAAAATGACACTAAAGAAAATTAAAATGTAGTAAGCAGGCAAATGGGACCAGAAAGGTCTATATTGGAAGTGATACAATTGTAAAGAGATTTAGGAGGCTGAGTTGTAAGTTATCTAAAGGATTAAAAAGTCCACAAAAGATGGTCTGAAAACAGATAATTTAGAAAATCTTGACACCTACAAAACTATATACCTAGTTTTCTGTCTTACCATACTTTTTATGAGAAACATATCCAATGCACATTGAATTCATCTTGAAGTAAGGTATTAATATGAAACAAGCAGGTAGATTTTCACAAATAATATATAGCACCTACTTGCCATTTCACAATTGTTCAAGTTGAAAAGAGTTTCCATGTGGATGATAAAGTCCTACACAAATAACTGTTCACAGATAATCTCATACTGCCTCCAACAAGTGCTGAGATTTTGCAGGCTCCTCAGAAGAGTTTCATGATCATTCAAAAGATGGTCAATCATTAAATATTTATAAAATGAAGCTATACTTTGATATCAATATATCAACTATCCATGTCAAATCATGCATAATATATCTCCACATCAGCCATATTACAAATAAATAGATAAATGAGAAAAATATACTTTAATTTGGATTAAGTTCATCACTTCTGTTTTTGGAGGTGAATAAATTTTTTTCATCAATAATCCTTTAGAAATATCTTGGCTTATCATATTGATCAGAGTAGCCAAGTTTTTTTCACAGTTGATTATCATGACAACATCACTGTTACTATGTAAATGATTTCCTTATTCTTCTCATGTCACTTTGAACTGGTTCATATAGATCTTACAATTTGTTTTATTTTGTTTTTCTGAAATCATAACTGTGTATCCTTTCTCTAAGCATAGTAATATATTATCAGAATCAAATGCCACAACTTGTTCAACCATTTCCCAATTGATGGGCACCCTCTCAATTTCCAATTCTTTTTCATCACAAGAGCTGCTATCAATTTTTTAATACTCTTTTTTCTATGATCTCTTTAGAGAACAGACCTAATAGTGATGTTACTAGGCCAAAGAGTATGAACAATTTTATGGACTTTGGGCATAGTTACGAATTATTCTTTAAAATGGTTGGACTGATTCACAACTTAACTATTTAAATTTTTTTATTTATGTACATGTTATGTACATATAAACATAAATAAATATTTATATTTATTGGTATACCTGTTTTCCCTCATTCCTCCCAGCATTTATCATTTCTTATACGTGTGAGGTAATATCTCAGAGTTGTCTTATTTTGCATTTCTCTATTCAATAGTGATTTAGAGCATTTTTCATATGACTACAGATAACTTTCATTTCTTTTTTTTCTGAAAATAATTGGTTCATGTCTTTTGACCATTTTTCTATTTTGGGATGGTTCTTATTTTTATAGATTTTATTCAGTTCTTTATATAGTTGAAAATTGATTCCTTTATCAAGGAAATTTGCTGCAGAAGTTTTTGATATTAATTCATTGTCTATATCTTATCTTTTTAAATTAGGTGTATTTTTGCTTTTCCTTTGCCTGAACTCATGATTGTTACCCCTGCCTTTTTTACTTAAGCTAAAGCATACTATTTTCTGCTGCAGTGTTTATTTTGAATCTGTTTGTATCTTTCAAATGTGTCTCTTTTAAACAAAACATTGTGGTATTCTGTTTTTTGATTCATTGTGCTATCCACTTCCATTTTATGGATGAGCTCATTCCATTCATTCTATTTTTCTCCTCATTTTCTTCTGTTTTTTCCTCTCTTTGTGTTTTTCTGTCTGTTTCCCTCTGTTTCTTTTTCCCTTTGTATCTGCCGGTCAGTCTTTCTCTGTCTCTGTCTCTTTGTTTATCTATTTCTTGTACATCAGACTCTCTCTCTCTCCCTCTCTTTCTCCTATTCTTCCACAAAAGTCTATTTTGCTTCTAACTACTGCCTCCCTTAATCTATCTTCCTTCTATCATTCCCCTCTTTTCTCTAATACTCTTGGCCTCCTCTTCCCTATTGGGCAAATTAGAAATTTGTACACAACTGATAAATACATATATTACACAACACACACAAATATACATACATGCATATGCATAAAATACACGTATAATATGCATACATGTTAACATACACATTATATTTGTATATACATGTATGCACTATATGTAAATATGTGTATTGTGTGTTTTCTTACACACGCACACACACACACACACTCATACACATGATTTCTCTTTGAATAAATTCTGGTGAGTGAGATTCAAGCATTGACCACCACTAAGCCCTTTTCACCTTTCACTGTAAAAGCTTTTTGTGTGGCCTTTTTATATGAAAAAAATTTCCCCATTCTACTTCTCCCTCACTTTTCTCTTACTTCATCCTTCTTTCTCATCCTTTCATTTAACAAATATATCATTCATATCCATGCTCTCCGTTATATGTAAACTCCTTTTGGTCACCTCAGTAATGATGAAGTCCTTAAAAGTTAAATGAGTCATCTTAGCATAAGGAATATAAACAGATAATCCTTATTGATTTTCTTATTATTTCTCTTTCATGTTTACCTTTTAATGCTTCTCTTGTCTTGTGCTTGAATGTCAAATTTTTATTCTGCTCTAATACTTTCATCAAAAAATCCTGAAAGTCCTTTATTCCATTAAATATCCATTTTTCTTCTGAAGAATTATACTCAGCTTTGCTACATAAGTTATTCTTGGTTGCAATTCAAGCTCCTTTGCCTTCTGGAATATAATATTTCAAGTCCTCCAGTCTAAGGAAAATCGTTCATGTATTTCAAGAATTTCCTCTATATTACCTGTATACCTTTGTTACCTGTATTATCCTTGACTATTTTCAATGGTGAGGTACTCTGTAAGGCAGTGTATTACATTGTTGAAAATGTCAATTGCAAACAAAAGAAGAAAAAGTTTACATTGAATTGAGATCTACTTTTATTTAAATTTTGCCTTTTGTTTCTTGAGCAGTCTTCTGGAATTTTAAAGAAAAGTCTGATCTTCCTTATGCATCCTTTTAAATATGTAAAATTGTTTATCACATCTCTCTTTAGTATTCTCTTCAGGAAACAAACCATTCCAATTTCCTTCAAATATTCCTCATATAATATAGTTTGAAGACCCTCATCATCCTTGTCTCAATTTGGGGGGTACATATTTCTATTTGTTAACATTGCTATTAAAAATAACCAACCAAGAATTACTTAAAATACTCTCGATATGTTCTGCACAGCATGAGGATAGTGGAACTTTTGCTTTTTTATTCTAGGTAGAATGCTTCTATTAACACAAACTAATAATAGAAGAGTTCATAAGAATATAGATCTATATCTGGAAGAGAAATTACATATCAGTTTCAAACCAAAAATAAGGGGTAGAACTCAGGTCCTATGGCTACATGTGTCTTTTGTTTGTTTATCTCCATATTGATTTATGTTGGTTTTGCCCTGTATGTAGTACATAATGCATTTGACTTGGAATTAGGTATAATTAAAATAGATCCTTTATTAGACACTCACTGGCTTTATAACTTTATGTAAATCATTTAATCTCATAGCCTCAGTTTATTCATCTTCAAAATGTAGTTAATACTAGTGCTTCTCCAGTAGAACTGACAAAAGAATTAAATAAAATAAAATTTGGAAATTTATCTTCCCAACTCACATTCTATAAAATGGCTATTATCACTAATATTGTTATTATTACCATATCCTACATATATAAGTAATTATTAAATGTTAGACTCTCTCTCTCTCTTTCTTCCTTTTTTCTCTTCCTCCTCTTCCTCCTTTTCATTTTCTTCCTTCATATATACCACAGTAGCTAACACAGTGACTTGCACAGTCTTGTAGTATTCAATAAATATTTGTTTGTTGATGGCAGACATTGTAGTAATTATCCAGCTGCAATTCCTTTATTCACATAGGCCTGTGCATGACATGACTAAAATACAAACTAATTGCAATTTAGGCCATGGTTTAGTGCCAAAAATGGAGTTTCCCCTCATTAATTAGAGCCTCTATAATGAATTATATAGCTCAGTTATGAAAGAAATTGCCTTGCTTGATTTTAGCCAGTTCTATAATGATTGCTATAGTGTACTAAGAATCAAGTCATTTGCTGAATACATGAATGTGTCGTCATTTTTATATTTTATTTAGTTGATTAACTGTTTCTAAGTGAATATTCTCCTATAAAACAAGCATCTTTCAGTGATATCATAAAATAAAGTCTCAATAGTAATGGGATGATGATACTCAGTTCTCAAAGTTGTTTTGTTACTGACAATGCAAGTTTGGGAATCCTCATTCCAGAAGGTTCATAGGATTGTAGATTTCGAGCTAGAAAAGACCTTAGAGGCCATCTCGAACCAACACCTTCACTTTAGAGTTGAAGAAATTGAGACTCAATGATAAAATAAATCAGTCGAGGTCATGTATCTGGTTGGTCAACAACTGATGATAATTTTGGCATTCAATTTTATGATAAGAAGATGTGGTACCAATATAATTTACACAGGCAGAAATTCATGAAATTAACTATGAAGGCAGGTGTGAAAAACCAGGGGTGGATGCAAGAATTTTTTTAAGAGTTTGAGGAATATTTAAATAATTGTATACTTTTATTTATGAATTTTCTTATTTTTTCCTGCAATACACATATATGCAGAAAGAAACAGAGATAGAGAAAGAAAAAAGAAAAAGACAGAGAGTAAATGCTAGAATTTATTGTCTATTAAACTGAATAAGAGTCAAGGAAATAATTACTAAAGTTCAAGGGGTTACCAGGTTGCCCAGTAATTTTTAATATGAAGATGGACACAAGATATAGCAACAAGAACTGTTGAAAAATTTTTCAGGATAAAGAAAGGAAAGTGACTTAAAATTTAAAGATGATTCAAAAATTTTATACCTATGTATCATGAACACTTTATGTAATGTTACATATACTATTGGATAATATTGCTGCATTAGTTGGTTTTACTTTGCTTTTTCTTTGTTTTAAGGGAAGATTATATAGAGAGTAGAATGTCATAAAATGACAATTATATTTTAAAAAGCATTAATATAATATCATAAAATTTCTTTTGAGAAATGATTCAGAAAATACTGAATATTATGAATAACAAACATCAAAATAGAACAAATGACTATATATTACTGGAGTTAATAATGGATGTGACCATTGGTATTCCTTTGTTCAATAATCCACAAGCAACCAAAAAAATGGGTTATAAATGAGGGAAATATATATTGACTAAAAATAGTCACCAATGTCAAGGAAGATATTCTGAATGGAATTCAAAGAAAAGAGAAATTCCATATTTATGGTAAGATTGTAGATGTCTCAGGGGATAATATTGTGTTTATTGCAATTATGCCCATAAATAACTTGCTGAAAGCCATGGTCATGAAAAATGAAATGATTTTTCAGCTACACTGAACAAAGTACTTAATGGGAGAACTATACTATCTAGGTTATAATATACATTTTTGGTTTTTGTTGATATTTTGGATATTTTTGTTGTTTTTTTGGTTTTTGGTTATCCTATTGAGTTGTTCATTAATACATATGTTTTGGCAAGTTTTTCCTTACTCTAATTAAATTCTTTTCTTAAAGAAATTATGATTGATTTTTAGCCATAATATTTTTGAGTAATCAAAAAGCTTTTGATCCTTTCAAGTTTTCATTTTGAACCATATTATTCAATATTTTTTTAACCATTCTTACCTGTGCCTACTTTGAGAACAAAGCTATCAATATATATATATATGTACATATACACACATATATGTGTCTGTGGATATACACATGTACACATATTATATGTATATTACCTATATTTTTACTTGATTTATAGAATCCTGTCAAGTTCTTCAAACAATTTATCTATCTATGCATCTCTTGCAAAAGATGTTGGTGTATAATGTACATTATCCTCTGAATAATCTTTTTTGTTTGTTCTCATCATAGGCACTGTGAGACAAATTGCTCAAATTTCCCATGAAATGATTGTTATTGTCTTTAGCTAAGCAAAGAAATGAATTCTCCTAGTCCTTAATTTTTTAATCAAAGAGACTATGAAATATTTAAGGGGTTATGTCTACATTAGTCTCAACTTCCTTATGTCTTTTGACCTTATTTGAGGGGGAGGAGTATATTAATCTACTTTTGTTCCTCCTATATTATGATACTAAATATGTATATATATATATCATATACATATATAAGTATATATATATCATAATAAAGAACTCATGTTGGTAGCACCTAGCATGAAATTAATCACAGAATCATAAAACCAAAGGAACTCAGAGTTGGAAAGGATGTCAGACATTATCTAGTCAATTGCATCATGCTGGACCAAGAAACTATATACAACACCCTTAAGAAGTGGAAATTCAGCCTTGAATTCCAGGTTTCTACTGAAGAAGAAATTACTACACCTGAGGAATGGCACATTCAACATTTGTAATGTTTTTCTTACCCTGGGCTTGAATCTTCCTACAACTTAACCCTGTGAGCCATAATTCTGGTCTCTATTGCCGAGCAAAAGAAGTTGTATTTCTATATGAAAATATTTCCCAAAACTAAACAGCTGCTATGTCTTCCTTAAGTCTTCTCTTATATAGTTCCTTTAATAATGATAGAAAATAATTTTGAGATGCCTCATCATCCTGATTGCCCATTTCTGAATGTTCTTCACATTGTTTGGTTGTTACCATTTTCTAATTCTCTCCCAATATTCTTGAAAAAGAATAAGGGGATTGCAACATTTTCACTATTAAAGGAAAAAAATTGGCCTGAATAACCCAGTTTGATACCTCTGTTAACCACTAATCTTGTATGTATTCAGCATATATGCTCCTTTAAAATTCTATTATTTCTCTCAGTGGTCATGTATGTTACATATACAAATAGCATTCATCATCATATGCTCCCATTTTTCAAGGTTGAAGAAAACCAGAAAATGGTTTAATTTAAAAAATTTTTAAAAATCAGGAAAAATAGCTCTGACATAGAACTATGAATGATTTCATGATGAGCAATGGTAAACAATTAGCAATGCTTAACTACTCAAATTGAAGTTAGCTAAATGGTTGGTGGAATTATATTCATTCTGCAGTGATGGCAAAAATTACTACAGTTATAGTTGAATCACTGTATTATAGCATCTATAAAATTCTAGAATTTCATACAAGAAATATGATTTGTAATTCAAGACTAGCAAATTTGACTATTACAATTGAAATAGCTATGTCTATCTTGTGATACCTTTAGTATGATATAAATTATTTTTTATTCACCATTATGTTCATTAGTAAAATGAAGAATGTAACTCCACCCTAATTTTAATGATATATCAAATAGGCATAACTGTTTATCCTCAGGTTGCATTGTAATCCAAAAGATGAAGTTTACTTAAGGAAGAGTCATTTTGATTTCACTTTTCTTGGATAATTTTATCTTTTAAAGGCAGTAAGGTGATATATTGAATAGAGCTCTGGACCTAGAATTAGGAAGACCTGACTTCAAATCTAGAGTAGTCACTTAATCTTTGTGTGCCTCAGTTCCTCAACTGTAAAATGGACATAATCTCGCAGCTGTCAGGGTTGTTGTAAGGATTAAATAATATGGTATTTTTGAAGTGCTTAAAACAACGCTTGAGTTTTATATAGGTGCTTAATAAATGTTTGTTTCCTTCTTGCTGAAATTTGATAACTATATTTTCTTTTTTAGTCTTCAGGAATAGACAGGAAATTTAATTTCAACTTTTTGTTTATTTTCTTATCAATGTCTTTATGTTTACATAACAGTGAACAAATTAGAAAAAAATAAAAACAGTAATATTTGCTAACATTTTATAGCACATTAAGATTAATGAATGCTTTAGATACATTATCTTATCTCATTTGATTTTCATAACAATCCTGGAAGTTAGGATAGTATCATTATTTTACAGATGGGTGAATTAATGAAAAAATAGTTATTAAGTTCTTATTCTGTGCCAAGCATTGTGCTAAGTTCTGGAGATAGAATAAACAGCAACACTCAAGGAGCTCAAATTCTAATTGGAGAGATGATATATAAATGAAAATGCAGTTGCAAGGCAGATGAAGATAATAATAATAGGAAATCTTTCCTGAAATTTATATGGCACCTACTATGTACCAGACACTGTACTAAACACTTAATACTTGTTATCTCATTTGATCCTCTTAACAATCCTGGGAAGGAGGTACAATTATCCCCATTTTACAGATGGAGAAACCTAAGGTAAACAGATATTAAATGGGCTCAGAATCATCTAGCCAATATGTATCAGTAGCCATATTTGAACTCAATACAGACTCAGTTCTCTATCCATTATGTCACCTAATAGCAGGGGTGAAGATGACAAAGATCAGACATCCTTAGGTTATAGAAGTGATTAAGATGACAATTTCTGGATCTTGCAGGGCATAAGACTAGACATATAATATGACTTAAAGGATCTTAGAAAATAGTAGCAAGGCAGATAGTAAGAGCTATTATTCCAAAATGAATGTAGCTCTTGATACTCATTTCATCTAAAGCCTTTGGAGCAGTTAAGGATCAATTGGGGGGAGAGGAGAGAGGCTCAGGGTCGTGTTCTTCCCACACCAGGTCCTCATGAATGAAGAAATTTAGATTTATAGAAATAAAATGACCTGTCCATGGGCATACAATAAGCGTCACTCATAGATGGGATTCGCACTCTCCCAAAACTGAGTCCCACTATTTTATTTAAAGCTAACTCTTATAAAAGTTAAATTTTGTAGAGAAAAAAATCAAGTTCTCATCTACTGAAGAACATCTTAAAAGTGAAGAAAAAACTTATATTATCTGTAAATAAACATCTACCAAATTGTGTTATTTACTTGTCTTGGCCACAAGTAAAGTTAAAAGCTAGTCTAGTCAGAGCCAGAGGTTAATGGTTCTATCTTAACTTAATGAAGTCCCAAAATTCATAACATACTTATGTTAGTGAAGGATCAAATGCAATAGCTGGTTCATCTTATTAATAAGTTCACTTATTAAAGGATAACTTGTACTTAGGTGCCAGAAGTTGTTTTTCCTAAATCAAAAAGTACAGCTTTCAATGTGGAAGCATCAAGCACCAAATGGAATAATACACTCATTCGCTGTCAGTTGACTGTTGTCTATTTTTGAAAGGCACCGAAATGACATCATTATATTAGAGTTAATTTACAGTGTGTTTAACTGTGGCTGATTAAACCAATATGAGCTCAGAATGCACTACTTTTGGAGTAGATTCTCTAACTTTGTACATCTTGCTTGCATTTAAGTTTCTGTACATTGTGTATGTGTTTGTGTGTGTGACATTTTCTAAATAGGAAGTAGCCATGCTCCCATTATAGCAGATATAAGAACCCTCTAATACTTCATTAAAGTAAAAATCATAGTTCTCTAAGGTTAGAAGTTCTCTGGAAAGTTAGATCTTAGTGAAAAATATTGCCATTTAAAAATTCCAATTAGGGGCAGCTAGGTGGCACAGTGGATAGAGTACCAGCCCTGAAGTCAAGAGGACCTGAGTTCAAATGTGGTCTCATACACTTAACATTCTCTAGCTGTGTGACCCTGGGCAAATCATTTAACCTCAATTGCCTCAGCAAAAAGAAAAAAAAATTCCGATTGGTCATGAGTTTATTTGTTACAACAAATACTGAGCTAAATATTGACTCCAAAAATTTCCCTATTTTTGAAAACATATTTTTCTCCCTATACTGTTCTCAGATATGCCATTGACAATGGAAGTTTAATTTTCAAGTATACTTTAGAATTTTAAATTGCTTCACAAATTTTGTGTTTTTAACCAGCCAAAACAAACTTAATAAACATGCCACATCAAATACATATTTAACAGGCTTTTGGATTCACCTCAAAGATACCACAAAAGTTTGTATATTCTCCTGGTTTTTTTCCCCAAACATGTACAACACAAGATAATTGGTGCACACTTTTTTGCCACTTCCAATTTCTTATTAATTTGACTGCCAGTACTTTCATTCTCATTGTCTTGGTTTCTATATTCCGGAATGATATCTGATATCCAAAGAAATATCATGGTACATGTACCAACAGAATAGTTGGCATATTAACCATACTTTCAATTTAAAGAAAACCAGCTTTAAGAAATCATCTTCAAGAAATATATTTTATCTAAAATCAAGATACATCAATAATGTGCTCTAAAGTTAATTGCTACCAGAGTTGATTCATCTGAGTCTGGCTATCTCCAAGCAGTGAACCAAATGTTAAAGTAATTGGCAGAAAGAACCTAGAATGGATATCATGAGGTTTTGATCTGAACCTTCCATTTTCATTAAATAGCCACGTGACCTTTGTTTGTGGTTTCAATAACACAAATGAATTGGAATGGTAATTATGGGATCATAATTATTAGAGGTGAGAATGACTTTAGAGATCATAACCTACCTCATCAGTTTATAAATGATAAAACTGAATCCCATAGAAGTAAAATGACTTTCCAAAGATTAAACAGGCAGCAAGTAGCAAGAGTCTGGTTGTGAACCTATGTCCTCCAAGTTCAAATCCACAAATTTTTCCACCACACAGTACTACCTTTTAAATTTATGATCTTGTCTACTGGAAATAGCTTGGTTATTCTTAGCAATACAATGATTCGAGACAATTATGAAGGACTTATGATGAAGAGAAAGATCTGGTGGTGCCTGAATGTAGATTGAAGATACTTTTTTCTTTATTTTCTTCATTTTTCATTTTTCTTTCATTTTTTGTGGTCTATGTTTTCTTTCACAGGATGACTAAAATGGAAATGTGCTTTGTTTGATCACACATATATAACATGTCAAATTGCTTATTTTTTCTTTTTTTTTAAGTTCAATCTTCCTTATTCAGATTTTCTCCATCACTTTCTTTTTTTATTAAAAGCTTTTTATTTACAAAACATATGAGTGATTTTTCTACATTGACCTTTGCAAAAACTTTTTTTCCCAAGCTTTTCCCCTCCTTCCCCCCACCACCCACCCCTAGATGACAGGTCATCTAATACATGCTAAATATGATAAATTATATGACAAATCCAATACATGTATACATATCTATATAGTTATCTTACTGCACAAGAAACATCAGATCTAGAAAGAGAAGAAAAAAAAAAAACAACCTAAGAAGGAAAACAAAATGCATGGAAATATTCACAGAAAGCATTAAAATGCTGTGTTGTGGTCCGTGCTCAGTTCCCACAGGCCTCTCTCTGGATGTATATGACTATCTTCATCGCTGAACAGTAGGAACTGGTTTGAATCACATCATTGTTGAAGAGAACCATGTCCATCAGAATTGATCATCGTATGCTCTTGTTGCTGTGTATAATGTTCTCCTGGTTCTGCTGATTTCACTCAGCATTAGTTCATGCAAGTCTCTCCAGGCCTCTCTAAAATCATCCTGCTGGTGGTTTCTTACAGAGCAATAATATTCCATAACATTCATATACCATAATTTGTTCAACCATTCTCCAATTGATGGGCATCCTTTCAATTTCCAGTTTCTTGCCACTACAAAAAGGGCTGCCACAAACATTTTTGCACATGTGGGTACCTTTCCCTCCTTTAAAATCTCTTTGGGATATAGGCCCAGTAGAAACACTGATGGGTCAAATGGCATGCACAGTTTGATAACTTTTTGAGCATAGTTCCAAATTGCTCTCCAGAATAGTTGGATCTGTTCACAGTTCCACCAACAATGTATCAGTGTCCCAGTTTTCCCACATCCCCTCCAACAGTTATCATTATCATTTCCTGTCATTTTAGCCAATCTGACAGGTGTGTAGTGGTACCATCTAAGTGGTAACTTAAATGCAAGATGTACAAATGTCTTACAAATTGCTTATTTTTTCAATGGGGGAAAAGAAAGTGAGTGAGAAAATTTGGAACTCATTTTTTTAAATGTCAAAAATTTTTCTGTAATTGAGGAAAATAAAAAAATAAGTTAAAAGTACATTTATGGCCTTGTAGATAGAGGTAATAAGTTCTTGTAAATTAAGCCAAGGTAGCATAGAAAAAATAAGCATATTGTCCATCTCCATAAACACATTTCAGAAATATATTTTCTCTGTGCTTTGTTGACAATGTCACCTCAGTATCATGATGAATGATGTATTGGATAAAAACTCTAGTAAAAATGACTGATATGACTGATAAAATAACCAATATAACCAAAATATTTAAAACCCTTCACAACATAATCAGCTTTATCTTTCCAATCTTCGTATACTATATGCTTCTCCACTTCTTGATGCCCCTGTTCTTACATACCCTTACTCTGTGACCTGGTTGATCAGCTCTTGTGGTTGGCAGAGAAAAACTGAAGCATTGATAAAAATTATTCCCCAGGGCAGGAAGGAAGAAGACTTTGATAATCAAGTTATGAAGTTCAGTTTAGTTCTGTGGTCTCACCCTCTGTACAGGTAATTCAGTCAGAAATCCAAATTATGTCAAGTCCCTGAGACTAAAATTTCACTATAAATCAACTTATGACTCAAAGATTTGAAGCTTCCTTTGAGGAAGCCTGCCATAATACTCTGTCTTTTTTTTTGTTTGTTTTTTTTTGTTTTTTTTTTTTTTGTTTTTTTCCCTTTATCCCTCTCCTATACCACATGATGTTCCTTGTAACTCCACTATGCTTCTCAATTCCACTTCTCTTCATTATGGCTAACTCTTTTAGGCTGCTAAGTCCTTTTCAGGCTTTAGCCTGCCAGCTAAGGGCATGCCCTAACTTCATGGAGTTCCCTTTCCACTAGATATTTGTAAGTTCCATTAATGAACTTGTCTTTTATATGCTCTCCCACTCTATTTCATATTTATCTTTCCTTGTGTCTACTATATCCTTTCATTTTGTCTCTAAACTAAATATACCTACCTGTTGCCAAAGAAAATGGCCATTGTGAATTCTTCACATGACCAGACCCCATATTTGGTGCCTATCATCATCTGGTCACTACATTACAGTGACACTGGCTTCCTTACTGTTCCTCAAACAAGAAATTCCATCTATCAACTCTCTATTTTCATTGGTTGTTCCCAGAGCCTGGAATGTTCTCCTTTCTCATCTCTGCCTCCAGCTTTCCCTAGTTTTCTTCAAACACCCACTAATATTCTCCCTTCTTCAGGAAGCCTTTCCCAATTTTCCACAATTTTAATGCCTTCCCTTTATTGATCATCTTCAAATTATGGTGTATATATTGTGTTTTGAATATAGTTGTTATAGTTGTGTGCATATTTTCTCCCCAATTTGACTCTGAATTCCTTGAGAAGAGGAACTTTCTTCATATCCCCAGTATTTAGCAGTGTCTAAAACACAGTAGGCATTTAATACATGCTTATTGACTGACAAAATAGAGTTTCTTCTTCTTCGAGTCCCCATTCAAACTCTTCCTGATACTTAAAGGCAAATTGTATAGCTTTCCCCAAATTAGCCTACAGCATCAGTGAAAACCACTGACTTTCCTCACACTGAATTTTCTCAAATTCATTCTCTATAAAATGGAAGTAGATGATATTTTTTAGTTAGGGTTTTGCCACATCTATTAAATATTTCCCAATGTACTGTAACCAAATTTAAAGAGAAGTGTGCACCTCAGAGGTGTTAATTAAAAGTATATTCTAGAATAAATAAACACATATGTTGTTGATTAGCCACCCTTTGGGGGTCAACAGTTGGGATATCCTGCTGCTTGTCTGTTAATTGTTGTCCAGAATTTTAACAGGAACTGTTTAATGATCTCTTGTGGTTTGGTCCATATGGTGGCTCTCTCATTTCATTTACCCATAAGTATTATTTTTTTTTGAGGGGGGAGTGAACTGCTGTATGATATAAACACATGTATGCATATATTATCTACCTATGTCTGAATCAATGGACTTTACTAATTCAATTCAATTAATTATGTTAAATCAAATTGAATCATAGAGTTAATAAGGATAAAGAGTTTAGAAATTTTATCCTATCCTCACTCTACATTTCTGATCCATTGTCATCAATACTCTCTTGATACTTACTACCTAGCAAATATGTGTGTCTTTCTTGTATGATAACTAATTGGTACTTGTTTGGAATGCTTAGATGCATAGTATTAAGTACTTAGAAATTTTGTAATAATTAATATTTATGAAACACCTAATTATAGTAACATATTACACATCTGGTTCTTCTAGTGATGATTAGTTTGCATATAACAATAAGAGCTGATGCTTAAAGGTTTATAAAGCATTTTCAATTTAATTCAACAAGTTGGTATTAAGCATCCATTATTTTCAAGAAGAAAGGCAAGTTAGTCCAGTATAGTGAAAGCAAACTAAAATAGAAATGGTCTGTTAAATGGTACCTAAGAGTTTACACAGCTGAATATTGACTTAGTTTTAAAATGTGATTGTGGCTATTTTTAATTGTTTTCATTTTGTTCAATAGTTCTCAATTACGTTTACATCTAGTTCAGGTTGCTCTCAGATATGTTGACCCCTATGCCTTCTGAGGGCAACATGCTTAATACCCCTCATCTAACAGATAGAAAATCTATCTCATATCCAGGGAAACTTCAAATTTCCCACCAACTCATTCTTGCTATATGAGCCTGTGTAAATTGCTCAACCTCTCAGTGCCCCCCAGCAACTCTCAGGTTATAAATTTCAGAGATGATGGAGACATATTTTATAGAGGAAGTTTCTCATGGAAAGAAACCTATATAGATTAAATTAGAAGTTCAAGTTTATTTGTTGCTTTTAAACATAAGGAACTAGGGATATAAAGGCATAATCTTTCTTTTATATATGAGGAAACCTAGGATCAAATTAATTGATTTATGGTCACACAAGTAAGGATACAAAGGCTTTAAGTCTTTTGACTCTAAGTCTAGTACTATGATAACTAAGCAATACTGTCACTCATTCTACTGTTTAGGCCATATTTTTAGTTTTGAAAAGTTTTAGAGATCTTACAATACCTGACACCAGCCAACCTTTAAAATATTATTACAGCCAAACCAAACTACTCATCATATACTTTTCCCATTCCTTTATTCATGTCACTCCATAATTTGTAATGTTTTTCACTTCTTTTCTGCCTATTGAAATTTAATACATTCTTCATTAATAAGTCCAAATTCCATCTTCTTCCAAAAATCTATTGATTCCCTGAGCGAGGAATACTTCTTTTCCAAAACTCTTGTGGTCATTGGTATTTCTCCACTCTACTTTTTAAGTGTCTAATTAGTAATGTAATACTGACATATGATTAGTCATTTTTTTTTGACAACTTTCCAAGTCTCAGCTTGTCTGAGGCAATGCCCATTCAGTGATTAAGGCTAGGCAAAAAGAAATGAGGTAGAGAATAATCTCTTTTACTTTGTCCAAAAAAAAAAAAAAAAAATCAATCCGGGAGGGAATTTTTCTGGGTTTCTAGTCAAAATAGAAATAATTGCTATTACACTCACTCTGAGCCATCAGGGGCCAAACAATGATGAAATGAGGCTTGGACTGGCATCTGTTGTTGGCCAATCAATGAGAGCCAGAGTGATTTGGATTTACTGCAATATTCTTAAAAAAGAAATCTAGTCTAATCCCAAGCCTACCTTTAAAAGATGTTAAGGAAATATGATGTGATTTTGATTACATCATTTTAATCTTCATTTTGAAAAATAATGTATGCATATATATTCCAGAGGCATAATTGCTGCTAGCAATTAAAAAAAACAACAGCAGAAACAAAACAGGCCATATACAAGGAAATATTTCACTTCAGTCAATTCTCAGTTTCTTTGATTTCCATTCTTGCCAACTCCTGCCAGCCAGAGCTATTAGTAAAGTGGAAAATGGAGAATTCCTATAAATCTGACACCAAATTTTATTATAACTTCTGCATTTAATATATTTATTTTTCAAAGCATCTTTAAATAACAAAATTAAATAAGTAACACCATGAAACTATGTCAGAATATACCCTGGCTTGGAATATCTGAACCTCTTATTTATAGGCAAACATAGCATAGCAAGTTCTGTAACTTCTCCACCTCCCCACCTCCCAAAAGTGGTATCATATCTGGTTCAATTGCTCTGACCTTATTGATTCCCTTTCTACCACGCAGTCCCTTCCCTTACCCCAACAACCCATTTACAAGTTATTAAAAACCTCAACTGGGGAATTCATGAGAATAATTTGTAATAATAGGAACTATTAATGGCAGACACATAATGACCCAGACACAAATGTGATAAGAATATGTGGTCAAGATACATATAATCCAGCCAACTAGATGCTAGAGAATTTCCAATATTCTCTTTTTTTTAACTTTATTTTTTTTATTAAAACTTTTTATTTGCAAAACATATGTATGGGTAATTCTTCAACACTGACCCTTACAAAGCTTTCTGTTACAAATTTTTCCCCCCTAGTCTCCACCCGTCCCCTAGATGGCAGGAAATCCACTACATGGTAATTATGTTAAAAAACTTGATAAATCAAATATATGTATACATATTTCCACACTTATCATTGTTGTGCAAGAAAAATCATATCTAAAAAAATCTGAGAAAGGAAAAACACAATGCAAGCAAATATCAATAAAGAGCATTGAAATGTTATGCTGTGGTCCACATTTCACATCCCTCTCTCTGGGTGTATATGGCTTTCTTCACTGAACAATTGGAACTGGTTTGAAACATTTCATTGTTGAAGAGAGCCATGTCCATCAGAATTGATCATCATGTATTCTACTTATTGCCGTGTATAATGATCTCCTGGTTCTGCTCACTTCACTGAGCATCAGTTCATGTAAGTCTCTCCAGGCCTCTCTGAAATCATCCTGCTTGTCTTTTCTCACAGAACAATAATATTCCATAACATTCATATACCATAATTTGTTCAGTCATTCTCCAATTGATGGGCATCCATTCACCTTCCAGGTTCTAACCACTACAAAAAAAGCTGCCACAAGCATTTTTGCACATGTGGGGCCCTTTCCTTTCTTTAAGATTTCTTTGAGATATAAGCCCAATAGAAACACTGCTAGGTCAAAGGGTATGCATAATTTAATAACTTTTTGAGCATAGCTCCAAATTGCTCTCCAGAATGGAATTGCCAATATTCTCAAGTGATATTCACATGCTGTGCCCTGCTGGGTAATGTTCCCTCTTTCTACTGATAGTGTTGTCTCTGACATCTCTTGCTAGGCCAAACATATTAATAGAAACATTATTTGTTGTGGGAAAAAAAATAAAACAGCCATTCAAACAAAATATCTCCTGGACATTTGGAGAATGCCTGAACAAACAATGTTATAAAAATTTTTAATTAAATCTTACTATATTATAAGGAATATCTAATATAAAGATCTCAGAGAAACATGGGAAGACTTATACTAAGAAGCAAAGTATACTCCAAAGGACAATATACACAATGACTACAACAATAAAAATCAATATTGAAAGAAAATCAAACTTTATTTAAATATAACTGTCAGGGGCAACTAGGTGTCAAGCAGATAAAGCACCAGCCCCAAAGTCAGGAGGACCTGAATTCAAATCTGGTTTCAGACACTTAACACTGCTTAGCTGTGTGACCCTGGGCAAGTCACTTAACTGTAATGGCCGCAATAAAAATAAATAAATATAAGTGTTGATAGTTGCTACTATAGGGTGAACATTAAAGTATATATGCTCCATGTCTATTCATGATCTATAAATCAATTTTGCAGAAAATGTATTTTATGATTTGGAGGACAGAGATGTTTATTTGGGGGTTTGTTGGGAAGTGTTGATTTAAACCAATTATATCACGAATTCTTAAAAATAGACCAAAAGAAAGAAATAAAATAATGTCTTTGGATTTTTTAGATTAGATTCCACCATGTTCATGATCTCAGGAAAAAAAAAAAAAACTTATCATAAGGAAATACATTACCCCAGAGATTGCATCAATTTGGGGACTCAAGTCTCTTTACTTAGTACCTTTTGTTGCTCCCCCTATCCTGCTTTGTTTGGAGGGATAGAGCATAAAGCAAATAAAAAAAAGAAATTTCTTCTAAATCTTCCATTTAAAGAAGACATAGAGGTCTCAAAACCCAACCAATTCTTATCCATTGTTTCCCTTTGATTAGACTCCCTATCACAATTCCCCTAAATTGAGTACTGTCTTTCCCTCCTAAACTATTAAGCTTCCTTTTTTTGTATTGTCTTCCACCATTATATATTAAATTCCTTAAAGTAAGAGACTGACTTTCTTTTTCTGTTTGGTATCCCCAATGCATAATCCAGTAGCTGACACATAAAAAGTGCTTAATAAATGTTTATTGGATTGAATTAAGTTCTATTATCTTTCCTTGCTGTTAACTTATAGCATCTAGTTAGGTCATTTGATAGATGAATGAACATTGAAATCTGCTTTTCATATATAAATTTTTTCTAAAGGATGTGATTTCTCTTCTACTCTAGTTCCTTATCAAAATCTTCCATTAGAAATCTCAAATCTGAGTCAATATAATAAAGATAGAAATTCTGCATAAAGTAATTTGCTTATTTAGTTCCACACAAAACTACCAAAAATAATTTTAAAGAGCTACAAAAATCATAACAAAATTCAGTGGAAGAACAAAAGGTCAAGACTCAAAAAAATGAATGAAAACAAATGTGAAGAAAAGTAGCCAGGTCATACCAAATCTAAAACTGTATTATAAAATGGTAAGCCCCCAAACTATCTTATATTGTATTTTAAAAGGATGTTACCTTTCATGTGCCAACCACTGGATTATGCATTGGAAATACCAAACAGAAAATGAAAGTCAGTCTCTGACTTTATGGAATTTATAATATAATAATGGAAATAGAGATTAAGTACACTAGTCCCAGTAGGAAATAAGCATAGTGATCTAGTGTTTGATATACCCAAAGACCCTAGCTTTTAGGACAAGAACTCACTACTTGGCAAAATTTGCTGGGAAAATTGGAAAATGATATAGTATATATACCTAATGGCTACATGATTTAAACATAAAGGGCAATATCAAATTAGGAAAGCAAAAATTATTTTAAAAGTCAGATTTATAGTGAAGGGAAGAATTTATGACCAAGCAAGACAGAGAGTATTACTAGATGTAAAATGAACAATTTTGATTATATGAAATGTTTTTTGAAATTGCACAAACAAAATGAATTCAATCAAGATTAAAAAGAAAGCAGAAAGCTGGGGAACAACTTTTTTTTACAGCAAGTATCTCTGATAAAGGTCTCATTTCTTAAATATATAGAGAACAAATTTGAATTGAAACCCCTCTATTCATGAGGGGTTTCTCCCATACGAAATCCTCGAGAAGGTGCCCTCTGGAGAGGTCTTCGGTAGTCCTTGGACTCTGCTCAGGGACTCCCGCTTGGGATCTGCTAAACTCCTGAAGAGAGACACTTGGAAAAAGAAAAAAATGGAAGTGGACTAGCAAAGACAGAGGATTAATTTGGCTCAGGAGATAAGCCAGCAGGAAAACAAAAAGCTTGGAAGTTTGGAATTGGTCATATAAGTTGTGCCTAGGTGGGTGAGCAATTGGTGAGGGGGGTAGACTCTAAGCGATTAGATATGTAAAACTTTCTCTTTGCAAGAACTGGTGAAATTGGTGAGTTGCCTAGATGACTGGAATTGGTAGAGACTTAAGCAGTCTCTTGAGTCCATAAATTACTTTTGTTTTTCTTTTTTTTTAAGACTGAGTGATCCTCCATAAAGAGGATAAAATACTGTGAACCTTAGGAAAGAAACAATCCAGCAGGTTCTAAAAACCTAACAGGTGTCTCAGTAAGATAGCCCTTTAGGGATAATTGGGATGAAGAACCAAAATGAATAGAGATTAAGTACAGTTGTTTTGTCCATCCTGCAACAATTAGGCATAAATTCAAAGGAGCCTTACATACTCAGCAGCAGGCTCCAAAGGCTTTGGCTCCAGAACTCCCTTCCTCACTTGTATTCAAGGTGGGACCTAGAACAGGAGTTTAATTTAGAAAAGCAGTGTGTGTGTGTGTGTGTGTGTGTGTGTGTGTGTGTGTGTGTGTGTGCCTATGTTTTGTCTTCTGTGTTTCAGTCAGCTGAATTACAAAGGAAAAAATCTGGCTATTTAGGATTTAAAAGGGCTTGTTTTGTACTTAATTGGACTTATGCAAATAGCTTTTAGCTAAAGAGAGGAAAAACTAGTTCTGAAATAGGGAAAGTTTTTAACTGGCACACCAAAAAACAAAAAACAAAACAAAACAAAACAAAAAAAAAAGAACAAAAAACCTGAACTTTCTATGGACCTAGAATTGGCCAATTTGGGTCTGCAAAAATAGTTAAAAGTTACTGAACTGCTAAAACATTTTAGCAGATATTGGGGCTTTTTGAGACTTAATTTTAAGTTGCTTGGTCCTACCTTTCAGTCGGCTAAACTGAGTTAGTCTATTGTATTTTTAAGTAGGCCTAATTTACATGACTAAAAGCCTTCTGAGGGTCTGAACTTGAGAAAAACTGCAAAAGTGAAAAAGCTGTCCTCTCTGTGATTTTCCAATCTTGAAAAGACTTGTGGAATCTGTTGTGGGAAGACAGGTATTCCTGGTTGGCTTGGACTCTTCTGGGGTTTGCACTAGTGCCCCAACATCTTCAACATGGTATCCTGGCATTTCTGGCGTGGAGGGATGGTTAGTCCCCGGGCCACAAACCTGCAGCCAAACACCTGGGCCCAAATTTCTCTGACCCTCTCCCTCGAGTCCTGAAGTCTGCTGATTTCCTAAAGCCCTGTAGTCTGATTTAAAAAGTAGTTTTTTTGAGGCCGTATGTTTAAGTTGGAATTCTGACTCTGAAATTATATGAAATAATTACTATTAATTAATGTGTGCTAAAATTGTGAACTTGTTTATTTTGGTATAAAATTTTAGAAATATGTGTGCATTAATATTGAAATATTACTATTAGAAATTTAAATCTGTATTGATTTGAAGTTAAAAAATTTTGTTCTCTGTTACTTTAAAGAGGTCACATATTTGTATTCATCCTTATTAGCTACTATGTTGCTTACTAAATTGTATATTGAGTAATTTGTAAAAATTGTCTGAACTGTGCTTTAACATTTTTGTCAGCTCTGCTGGATATGTGGTTTAAATTTAGTAAAAATTGGTCCAAAGTTATTTAGATATTACCTATATTCTGAGTCTTAAGGTTTGTCTTGCCATCTCTCTTTAACAAAGATGTAAAAGCAAGAAAATTTGGTGTAGAGATATGTGTAATTGCAGAACAAATTGTATCTGAAAAAAAAATGTAATATATCTAGAAATAAATAAGAAGGTATTGAGGAGGTGTCCCTCTGGAGGAAGGGAACCTGGCTTCAAAATATTCAAGTTAGTTTTCAATGAAATGACAGGAGTGTGGAAACAGATATAGGGGATGGGTGCAAGATTTCCCCTGAACTCTGCTGCTTTAAGAGGGGTTAGTGGAATAACATTGTAACAAATTGTACCTAAGTATGGATTGGTAAAGACTATTGGTTCTGATGGTGGAACACACTTCTAAGGTTTTATAAGAAATAAGGGGAAGGGATTGCAAATTGAGTGGCAATTCCAAATACTTGGGCATCTTCCTTCATCAGGGAAAATGAAGAGAATGAATTAGATTGTTAAACAGATTACTAAATTGATGTTAAAGACTAAATTGCCTTGGACCAAATTTTTCCTATTGCTTTGTTAAAAAATTAGAACTGTTCCTAGAAGTGATCCGGGACTTTACCCATATGAGATGTTGTTTGGTTTATTTTGTTTGGGAGGAGAAAGGAAAAGACTCTTTTTTGAAAAAAAAAGGATAAGGTTTTAAGGAATTATATATTGGCACTGTTCTCTTCCCTTTTAGCCCTTAGAAAGCAAGGATTCTTGACCCAGACAAGCACTTTGGAAGTTCAAATTTCCAAATGAGTTGGTGCTTACTAAGTCCTGGAAGAAGTAGAGTGGGAAGGTCCTTACCAGACATTACATATGACTGAGATTGCAATCTGAGGACTGTGGAGGAATTGTGAAGGAACCCCAAGAATGGATTGTTAAGGACGATTAATAACCTCTAAAATTGGCTTTGCAATTAGGAATGTTTTAGTGGGAGGAGAAATTAATTGTACTTAGAGGAAGTTTAACAATAGGGCTTCTGTGTTTATGGTCTATTTAATCTTGTGTTTTGTGTTTTGTAGTTTTTGCAGTTTTTGCTTTGCACTTCTTTGATAACTACACCTTGTCTGGTAGGCGTTTCCCTTTCTCTGGAGATCAGAATAAATTGTTTGTGTTTTTTTGTTTGTTTGTTTTGCTGTTCTATCTTGAGTGAGAAACCCTGGCTTTTTTAAGCTAAGGTCTTCTACAGGTCTCAGTTTGAGGACACACCCATACAGTGATTAAATCCACTCAGAAATTGAGGCAAAAGAATATCTTCTTTCTTCTAGTCCAAAAAAGAATATAAATAAATAAATGAATCTGGGAAGGACCCTCAGAGTTTCGGGCCAAAGTATTAAATAAACACTAGAGATATCGAGAAATGAGGGGAAGGGGGAAAGCCCTTTGTTAATGTGGCTCAATCATGAATAATGGATAGCAATTTAATTATTTGTTTCATTTTGGTAAATCATTGTATGTTTAAATGTTTTGAATGTCTTGCTATATTGATTCTTAATTTTTGTATTGTTTTAAATGGTATTTCACTTTATATTTTTCTTGCAGATTTTGGTTACTAATAAATATTTTTCAAAGTATTTTATAAACTACTAATTTATGATTTCAACTTGGTTGTGATTTCTTGTTTATTTTTAAAAGCAAGTAATTTATAAACTAGGGATATTTTATCCCTTTGTCTACATGCATTATTTTAATTTCTAGAATGTATCTCATTGCTTTGGTAGGAATTCTAGGTAAATCAAATAATAATAGAGAAAGGAAGCATCTATGCTTTACACTTATTTATTCAGAAATTTACCTATTGAAATAAATCCAGCTTTTTGTTTTAGATATATACTTTTATTTTAAAATGGGTCTTCTCATGTCTATTTTTATGGATTTGAGCTGAAATGAATACTGGATTTGGTCAGTCTTTTTTAATCAATTGATAAAATTATATTATTTTATATGATTAATAATGCTAATTGTATCTTAAACTTTGTATATAAATTTGTCTATAATATGTTCATATAGTTTTTTATGGATTTTTATTTAAACTTTAAAATTCAATATTCATTAAGAATGTTGATCTTTAATTCTCTTTCTCTGCTTTATTTTCTCTTGTGTAAATTTTTTTGCAATAGATGATGGACAACAGAGACAGAAAAAGTCAGCCAGGATGTATGCTATGAGACAATAAAAACTTTCACTCTCTTTCTCCCCCTGTTCTTCTCATCTTTCCTATTTTCTTCTCCCTTCCTGTCTTTTCCTTCCTAGCCTCTTCTATAATCATTTCATTCCTAAGATCCTACTCTCCTGATTGGTGATTGCCTAGCTTAGAACAAAATTTTAGTAAGTCCTAGACTACACTACACTCCCTCTCTCTAACCATCTCTTTCACTTCTATTTAACCTCTAAATTAAATGCTTACGTGTCCCTTCTTTTTTTTTTTTTCCCATCACTACCAATCCTGGAACTATGAATCATTATAAAATTAACTTTGCTATTGAAGTATGGGGAATAATAATCTAATACTCTATGGCATTATTTACTATCCCTATAACTTTTTAGGTCAATGTTCCTTGCTAGTCACTATGTGAAAATCCATATTGAATTAATATAAATATTTTCCATTGGGGTTTGTGTTTTCAGTCCTTGGCCCAGCTTATGACACAGAGTATGTACTTTTAAAAAGTATTTTTTCATTTACTTATTCATGCTCTTTCACACTCTTCTTTTAAATTTATTTTATTTTATTTTTAATTCACAAATACTTTTATTTTCTTCCATCACTACCACCAATTAGGAATAAAACCCTTGTCACAAATATGCGTATGTGCCTAGTTAAAGGAATACATTCTCATACTTTTTACATCCAAAAATGCATGCCCCATTCTGTATCCTGAGTCCATAATTTCTCTTTCAGGAGATAGATACTACACTTCATTATAAGTCTTCTGGAAACACAATTCAGAAACCACAATTGGTCTTTTAAAATCATTTCTCTTTATAATGTTGTTATTGTTCAAATTCTGGTTCTGTCCACTTTACTCTGGATGAGGTTATTTAAATCTTCCTAAATTTCTCTAAATTTTTTTCCTTCATCATTTCTTACATACATATTTCATTATATTTATATACCTAGATGTGCTTAGCTATTCTGTACTTGGTAAATATCCTATTAGTTTCCAGTTCTTTGCCCCCCAAATTAGCTGCCAAATCTTTAAAACAAACAAACATATGAGTCTATTTTCTCTTTCTCTGATCTCTTTGGGGTATAGACCTCATACTGAGTTTCCTGGTTCAGAGCATATATAGATACACACACATGCACACACACATATCTGCATACATAAGAATATGTATGCATGAACATATATACACACATATGTATGTATGTATGTATGTATCTATCTATCTATCTATCTATCTATCTATCTATCTATCTATCTATCTGGTTTTCCCCCCTTGAGCATGGTTCCAAGTGCTTTCCAGAATAGCAAAGTCAATTATAACTCTACCAATAGGATATTCATCAGTCTATTTTCCATAGTGTCTCCAATAGTTGTAATTGATTTATTACCAACTTCATTAATCTGACTGAGAGAAGGTAGAACCTGAAATTTCCTTTAATTTACATTTTTTTGAACTATTAATGGGTTTTTTGTTTTTTATTTAACTATTAATATACTGGAATATTTTCCATATTACTATTGATAGTTTGAACATTTTTCCTTAAAAATTTCCTGATCCTTTATCCTAATCATTTATCAATTATAGAGTGGTTCTTTTTCTTCTGAATTTTAATGAAGTCATTATACATTTTAGAGATGATGCCAGCATCAGAGAAATCTGCTGCCAAGATTTTCCCCAATTAGCTATTTTCCTTTTAATCTTAGTTGCATTTGTTTTGCTGATGCCAAAACATTTTAAATTAATGCAATCAAAATTGTTTATTTCATCATTTGTGATCCTCTATACCCATTATTTGGTCATGATCTCTTTCACTATTCAAAAATCCATTCATCTCTCTACTTTCTTCTCCCTTACTTTTTCTCTGTTCCCTCCTCTCTCTTTTTTGTTTTGTTTTGTTTTGTTTTTTTAATTTTTAATATCTTTGTTTTCAAAATACATGCAAAATAGTTTTCAACATTCATCCTTGCAAAACCTCATGTTACAATTTTTTCTTCCTCCCTCCCCCCACATCCTTGCTGTAGACAGCAAGTAATCCAATATACATTAAACATGTACAATTCATCTAAACATATTTCCACATTTATCATGTTGCACAAGAAATATCTAAAAGGAAAAAAGGAGAAATAAAAAAGCAAGCAAAAAAACACAAAAAAGGTGAAAATATTATGTTGTGACCTACATGTACTCTCATAGTCCTCTTTTTGGAGGCAGATGGCTCGCTCCATCACAAGTCTTTTGGAATTGCAAGCCACTCTCCAATCAATAAATGGTCAAATGATATGAACAGACAATTTTCAGATGATGAAATTAAAAGTATTTCTTCTCATATGAGAAGGTGTTCCAAATCACTATTGATTAGAGAAATGCAAATTAAGACAACCCTGAGGTACCACTACACACCTGCCAGATTGGCCAAAATGACAGGAAAAGATAATGATGAATGTTGGAGGGGATGTGGGAAAACTGGGACACTGATTCATTGTTGGTGGAACTGTGAACAGATCCAACCATTCTGGAGAGCAGTTTGGAACTATGCCCAAAAAGTTACGGAACTGTGCATACCCTTTGACCCAGCAGTGTTTCTATTGGGCTTATATCCCAAAGAGATCTTAAAAGAGGGAAAGGGACCCACATGTACAAGAATGTTTGTGGCAGCCCTTTTTGTAGTGACTAGAAACTGGAAACGGAATGGATGCTCATCAATTAGAGAATGGATGGATAAATTATGGTATATGAATGTTATGGAATATTATTGTTCTATAAGAAACGACCAGCAGGATGATTTCAGAGAGGCATGGAGAGAGCATGAACTGATGCTGAGTGAAATGAGCAGAACCAGGAGATCATTATACACAGCAACAACAATACTATATGATGATCAATTCTGATGGACATGGCTCTCTTCAACAATGAAATGCTTCAAACCAGTTCCATTTGGTCAGTGAAGAAAACCATATACACCCAGAAAGAGGGATATGAAATGTGGACCACAACATAATATTTTCATGCTCTCTATTGATGTTTGCTTGCATTGTGTTTCCTTTCTCAGATTTTTTTCTTGTAGACATGATTTTTCTTGTACAGCAAGATAAGCATGAAAATATGCATACATGTATTTGATTTGTCATTAACATAATTAGCATGTAGTGGAATTCCTGCCATCTAGGGAAGGGGTGCGGACTGGGGGGGGGATTTGTAACAGAAAGCTTTGTAAGGGTCATTGTTGAAGAATTACCCATACATATGTTTTGCAATTAAAAAGCTTCAATAAAATGCATTTAAAAAATATTTACAGTGGGCTTTTCATAAATTAAAAGTCTATTTAAAAACAAAAACAAAAGAAAACAAAACAACAAACAAACAAACAAAAACAAAACAAATCTATTGGAATTGCCCTGAATTATCTCATTGTTGAATTAGAACCAAGTTCATCACAGTTGATCATCACATAATATTGTTGCTGTGTACAATATTCTCTTGATTCTACTCACTTTACTTAACATCAGTTCATGTATATCTCTCCAGGTCTTTCTGAAATCATCCTGCTGACCATTTCTTATAAAACAATAGCATTTCATTACATTCATATACCATAACTTATTCAGTCATTTCCCAACTGATGATGGGCATCCACTCAGTTTCCAATTCTCTGCCACCACAAAAAAAGGGCTACTACAAACATTTTTGTAATGTAGGTCCCTTTCTTCCTTTATGATTTCCTTGAGATATGGATCCAGTAATGGCATGGCTAGCTCAAAGATTATGAACAGTTTTATAGCCCTTTGGGCATAGTTCCAAATTGCTCTCCAGAATGGTAGGATCATTTCACAACTCCACCAACAATACATTAGTGTATCATTTTCCCCACATCCCCTCCAACATTTACCATCATCTTTTCCTGTCATCTTAGTCAATATGAGAGATGTGAGGTGGTAACCTCAGAGTTATTTTAATTTGTATTTCTCTAATCAATAGTTATTTAAAGCATTTTTATATGACTAGAAGTGACTTTAACTTTTTCATATGAAAATTGTTTATATCCTTTGATCATTTATCAAGTGAAGAATTACTTGTATTCTTACAAATTTGAATTAATTCTCTATATATTTTAGAAATGAGAGCTCTTATCAGAACCCTTGGATGTAAAAACTTTTTCCTCAGTTTTCTGCTTCTCTTCTAATCTTGGCTGCATTGGTTTTGTACAGACTTGTACAAAAGTTTTTAATTTAATATGATCAAAATTATCCATTTTTCTTTGGTCATAAACTTCTTCCTTCTCCACAGATCTGAGAGATAGACTATCCTTTGTTCTCCTAAATTGCTTATAGTATCACCCTTTATGTCTAAATCATGAACCCATTTCAATCCTATCTTGGTACAGGATGTTAGGTGTTACTCAATGTCTAGTGTCTGCCATACTATTTTTTAATTTTCCCAGTAATTTTTGTCAAATAGTGAGTTCTTATCCTAGAAACTGGAGTCTTTGGATTTATCAGACAGTAGTTTATTTTAATCATTGATTATTGTCCTATTGAACCTAACCTATTCCACTGATCAATTTCTCTATTTTTTTAGGCAGTACCAAATGGTTTTGATGACCACTGCTTTATAATATGGTTTTAGGCCTGGTACAGATAAGCCACTTTTGTTTGCATTTTTTCATTAAATGCCTTGAAATTCTTGACCAAGAATTTCTTTGGACTTCTTCCAAATTTCCCCTCCTCTCTATTCCCCTTTCTCTCTCTTCTCCCTTTTCTTCTCCTCATCTATTCTCTTTGCTCTGTGTATCTGTTTCTCTTTCTATCTCTCTGTTGCTGTATGTGTCTCTTTCTGTATATTATGTATATATATATTATATATATGTTTGTGTCTGTTTTATATACACATTTTCATATATATATACATTTTTCTGATTAACCCTATGCTTTAAGATCATATGTAAGTTCTCTAGAGACTGAAATATGCCTCAGTGGAGGGATTGCCCACAGCAAGGAAATTGGAGAGCATTGAATACATTTTTCAGAAATGTTTTTTCAAAAGTGCAAAATAATATGTTCTTTTAAACTGGAATAAAAAGAAGTAAAACTAACCCTGATAGCTATGAATCATAAGAATTGAATATGTATTAATATGGAAGAGTATTTATTAAAATTTAATTTCTTCATAATATCATCTTACTTCAGCAACTATTAAATGCTAGCCCAAAGTATTATGTACTACTGCTTTACATAATGAAAGGTTACCCACACTTATCCAGACACAAATATTTGTGTTTATTTAGTTCAGTAATCTCAGGTGGCTTTTGTTCAAACAAAAACAAAAAAAAAAAAATCACACCAACTCAGACATCTTTCAGCAGTCTGTAAATATGAAGACCAGCCATTCCTCTGTAAACAGAAAGACTGGCATAGCTGAACTATTAATTTATGTCAAGGGACCTTGGTTGAGTATTTACTTTCCTGCCACATGTTGTATTGGGTCACTTCTCCAGTTGGTATTTGCATAAACATGCAGATAAGAGAATGCTTCTATTTGCATTTTTTATGTTGGGCATCTCAGTCTTCAGGATATCAACAAAGCTCCTCAAATATTCTGCCCTCCTTTCCCACAGCAGCACATTACTTGTCATGAAAAAAAAATCTCCCCTTTAGGAATATAGAAAGCAGTTCACAAAGGATCTCTGCTTAGTAGTTACAAGGAAAGATTTATTGTTGAGATGAAGTGTCTGAAATGTAATTGAAATCAAAGGTGAAAGAAATGGACAATATTTCTCCACCCTCTCTTCTCCTCACCCCAAAAATCTTCTCTCCATTCAATAGTCATATTAACGACTAATAACCTTGGGAAATGCAGCACTTGCATACCAAAAATGAATTAGGGATGGGTAGACTTATTCTGAGTAAATATATCTGATATCCTGCAAAGCAACAAATTGAAAGAGACAAACAGTGACAAGCTATGAAAATATCAACCACAAATATGAACCAAAATATAATCAATATCTATGTTTAACATAGGAAGGACTACTGTCATATGTCATTCTCTGTTGTTACACACTCACACTGATAACTCATCTATGACATACATATATATTAAACATCACTATATTCATAACAGCTTTTAATATTTAAAAAGTACATATATTTCATATGTAAAGAAATTATAAGAGGAAATGAGGTATAAGTGAAAAGGTATAAATTCTCCTACTCTTCCTATAGAACCTGATGCATAGTTTCTTTTTTTTTCTTTTTTTTTTAAATTTATTTTATTCTATTTGCATAACATATGTGTGGGTAATTCCTCAACAATAACCCTTACATAGCTTTCCGTTACAAATTTTTCCCCCTACTCCCCACCCCTCCCCTAGATGGCAGGATATCCACTACATGTTATGATGCATAGTTTCTTAAAAAAATTTTTTCACTCCTTCAGTCACCTATTTTTTCTTGTCCCCATCCTCTATACATCAAAATATTTTTGATTTCATTACTTTTCTTTTACTACATTGAATGAGTAGTCTTGTTGCCAAAGCCAATCATTCTACATTTGTCCTTCATTATATTTTATCTGATCTTCCCTAGGATCTTGCTGCATTTAGTCAGTCTTTGTTTCTTTATAAATTTCTCCTTCACCTTCTTTTAGAAGTTTACAAGGTTTACAAACTTCCTTAGGCCAATCCTGCCCTTAAAATATTTCCCTTGATCTTGCCATATTTAAGAACATCATCCTATCTTTTTTCTCACTTTCATTACCAAATTACTAAGAAAGGTCATGTATATATGCTGCTCTGACTGTCTTACTAACCCATGATGTCTTACTTGGCTTCCATTCTCTTTCTTCTCAGTCAATCAATAAGCATATATTAAATTTCTGCTGGATGCTAAGCACTATGTTAACTACTAGAAATTCAAAAAGAGTCAGAAGACAATTCTTTCCTTTAAAGAATTTATACTTCTCCCTTGAAGGTCACCAATGAGTTCAATTCAGTGGCCTTTTTAATATGATTATTCCCTTTGAATTCTATTTTTCACTGGGTGCTTTCAAATTCCTCCTTTTAATGTACACTTCTCACTTGGATTATGACACAGTGAAGGCTCCTAATTGTTTTTGAAACCTTCTCTCTCACCTTTACAGGTTTCTTTCTTTCCCTTTGCTCAGTAAATATGGGTATCCTTGAAAACTTTGTCCTGGATGCTCTTTTCTTTTTCTTTTATACTTTTCCCTTTGGAAATCTGATTCACAACCATTACATGTTGTAGTGTGGGACAGTTGTAGGAATATTTGGGTCAGTGGAAATCTATGTGTGACTCCCACTTTTAACATTTGCTTTCTGAGTTGTGCAAATCATTTATCTGAATCTCAATGTACTTATCTCAAATGGTAATGATAATACATGTAGGAGGTAGCATTAACTACTTCCCTGGCTTGCTATGAAATCAATTTGATGTTTACAGAACTTTTTAAGTCTTAATGTGATATACATATTTGTGTATACACACATAAATATATATATATATATGGTATATTATGATGTGGATATGTGTAGAATGTATGTATAAGATGTATATATATATATATATATGTATATATATGTGATACATAAATAGATAGATAGATAACCTTTATATAATGCTTACTTATATGTGCTTAATATAAAAGGCATTGTACTAACTTTTAATTTAAAAAATAATATTATATTATTTGATCATCCCAACAATCTTGGAAGGTAATTGCTATTATTATTCCTATCTTATAGATGAGAAAACTGAAGCAAACAGAGCACAAGTTACATGCTATGTGTATCTGAGGCTAGATTTGAACTCAGATTCCCCTGACTTCAAGACTGGTATTTTATCCACTGTAACACTTCACTGCCTTTATATAAATAGCAATTATATTGTTGTTACCTTAATGATCCTAGCTATTCAATTTAGTGTTTGATAAACCCAAAGACCCCAGCTTCTGGGATAAGTACTCATTATTTGACAAAAACTGCTGGGAAAATTGGAAACTAATGTGGAAGAAATCAGGGCTTGACCCACATCTAACACCACATACCAAGATAAGATCTAAATGGGTTCATGATCTGGATATAAAGAGTGATATTATAAGTAAATTAGTATAGTTTACCTCTCAGACCTGTGGAGATGGAATAAATTTATGTCCAAAGAAGAACTGGAACTATTAATTGAACCCCAGATAGATAATTTTGACTATATTAAGTTAAAAAGTTTTTGTACAAACAAAACCAATGCAGTCAAGATTAGGAGGGAAGCAATAAATTGGGAAATCATCTTTACATTTAAGAGTTCTGATAAAGGTCTCATCTCTAAAATATATAGAGAATTTTCTCATATTTATAAGAATTCAAGCCATTCTCCAATCGATAAATGGTCAAAGGATATGAACAAACAATTTTCACATGATGAAATTAAAACTACGTGAATTATGTGTAGTCATATAAAAAGGTGCTCCAAATCACTATTGATCAGAGAAATGCAAATTAAGACAACTCTGAGATACCATTACACACCTGTCAGATTGGCTAAAATGACAGGAAAAGATAATGAAAAATGTTGGAGGGGATGTGGGTAGGCTGGGACACTGATGCATCGTTGGTGGAACTGTGAATGGATCCAGACATTCTGGAGAGCAATTTGAAACTATGCTCAAAAAGTTATCAAACTGTGCATACCCTTTGACCCAGCAGTGTTTCTATTGGGCTTATATCCCAAAGAAATCATAAAGGAAGGAAAGGATCCCACATGTGCAAGAATGTTTGTGGCAGCCCTTTTTGTAGTGGCTAGAAACTGGAAACTGAATGGATGCCCATCAATTGGAGAATTGAAAGAACTCCCAAATTTATCAATAACCTTACCTCTTCTCTGTTTTAGTCCTATCTTTCCAATCTCAATCTGCAGATTCATTCCCATATTTATAATCTGCCTCTAAATGTTGAACAATTCAAAATCAACATATTCACAAGTGAAAAAGTTGATGATCTTTTTTCCTTCTAATTTCTTTATTGATCTGGATTAGATCTCCAATCTTTCAAATGGGCTTAAAAATTTTCTTTTTTTTTTCCATTCCTCTCCATCAGTTACTTAGATTGGTACCCTCTATGTCAACATATTGGACATCCAGTTCTTTATTTCCATTGTCATTACCTTCATTTCCAGTACATTGTATAACTTTTTGTTGTTGTTATTATTGTTTGCCTCATGTCTGACCTCATCTAATTCATCCTGCACAAGGCTATCCATCTAAACTTATTAATGTGGACATCTGATCCCATTATTTTCATATTCAAATACTTTTAGTAGCCCTTCATTATCTAATGGATAAAATAGAAAACTCCTTTCCTTGTCAATGAAACCCTGTGCAATTTGATTGCAATCTTTTTAGCCTTATTTTCAACTTCTCTTCTCTAGGAATGCAATAATGGTATAATCTAATGAGGAGAGCATTTGGTACAAGAAGAATTTGGGTAAAATTACAAATTTTTTGACACAGATTATAATCATACAGAGAAAGCTGGCCTCAGAATCAGAGAAACTTAGGTTCAAGTCTTGCTTTTGACAAACTGATGTTGGAATCCTTGGCAAGTCACTTCAATTTTCACTGTTCCAGATAACTCTAGAACTATGGGGATAAGGAGGTACATCAGTAAGAATGCTGGCTTTGAATTCAACTCATTCCTCTGACATTACCAATGTGACCCCAGACAAATCACTTTAACTCTCTGGGTTTCAATTTCCTCATTTGTAAAATGAGGAGGTTGTATTAATTGTTATCTTAGCTTTCATTCAAGTCTAGACCTATGAAACTATACTGCAGAGAAGGTATAGTTCTGCTTTGATGTGATAAGTTCTATACCAGGAGCTACCTATATTATTTTATTTATTTATTTTTTTGTTTGCTAATTTGTTTTTAATCCTAGCTCTCCTACTTATTATCTATGTAATCTTTAGCAGATCATTTCAACTATTTGCTTTTGTTTCATCTAAAAACCTGAAGGAGTTATTCTGGACAGCCACTAAGATCCCTTCTCCTCCTATAATTCTGATGCTTAAAGAAATGAGCTTAGTAATTTTTTTTTCTCTCTCTTTTCAATCTCCTTCTTTTCTCTCCTCCCTCTTCCCATGTGTATGTGCCTTGGATTGACTTCTTCCAAATATCTGCCTACTAAAAATCCTCCCTCTCTGTTAAACATTGCATATGCAGTAGTTTGTCAAATTCCACTAATGTATTGGTTTGTTTTTCTGACCTTTCCTCCCCCAATTCTCTCACTCTCCTCACTTAATTTTTTCTCCTTTATTTTCTTTTTTCCCCTATCTATTACTTCTTTTTTCTTCTTCATTTAATGAACTTCATTCAATAAGAGAGAAAGAGAAATACATTTGGGAATGTGAAAGTGAAGCAAAATCAAAATGTATTAGTAAAGTTTTTTTTCATAATTTAATGAAAAAATGTAATTTTCCCATTTTAAAATCCTCCTCAACTACCAGCTTTTTCATGAAACCTACATCTACTTTTCCAAAGTGGAAGAGATGCTTTCTTTCCTTAATAGGTGTCTTTTCCCTTTCCTAAATAATAACCACATTTTAACTTGCCTTTTCATATGCATCTTAATATGCTATTAAAATGTTAGGCCCTAGAAAAGAAGGACTCTGTAATATTCCTTGTCATAACATTTGTTGGACATAGTATGTGCTTTTAACAATTTTTTTGGTATTAATTTGTGTAATTTATTCTGTGACATCTTGATATTGAAAAAGAATACATTCCAATTTGTATGGCTAGTTTCAGTGTTATCATAATGAAAACTGAAGCCATTCCGATTCATTTCTATAGATCCAGGTTGTACCTTTCATTCTTTGATTCTATTCTTAGAAACCAGTTTAAAAAGGGAGGTATTTCTGGTAAAACTCTGATTTATTTTTATTTATTTCTGTTTGGTGCATCACCGCAAGTCAAAGGACAGAAGATAGCATTGTGATTTCTAAAATATATGTCTTTCTGCGACTTTTTGCAAGAGCAATGTGAGAAAACTACCTGTTTATCATATTGTTGCACTAAGGACAATTCTTAATAGCTATTGATGATTTCCCATAAAATTATTCTTGAAAATATCTTTTTTTCTTAACACTAGATGTTGACATTTGAAGAGCTAAAACAGAGCAGAAATAACACATGCATTTTTCTAATGACATGGGGGGAAAATCTGGAGCAAATGAGTCAACCTCCAGGAAATTGACTATTAGAAGTGAGCTTAGGTATATGATTTATAACTATATGTTTAAAAGCTAATAAATTAATTCTATATATATTGAAATTTATGGGAGCCAAGATGGTGGAGATCGGACATGACTCTCTGTAACCTCCTCTAACCTTACCTCAAACCAACAGCATATTAAACCTCTAGACTGGTTTTGATCTACAAATATCTGGAATACAACATATTTCTAGAAGATACTCTGGAAGAACTTCAAAACAGGTCTGTTTCAATCAGGCAAAGGAATGGTCTGCCAAACCCATACTGCAGCACAGGGAAACTACAGCAGGGAGCTGGAGCAGAGCATTGTGACTTTTCCACACCTGGGAGTCTTCTGTGGGCCTCTTGGGCTGATCTGTTCTGATTGTAAACAGGTGGTTTGGCAGATATGCCTTTCGTGGGGGGGGGGGGGTAGATTGTGAACCACTGAGCCCCAAAAGAGAGTCAGACCTAGCTGCCATTACACAGCACCCTAAAGCAATTGTCAATCAGCAGAACTACCTAGCACTGGAAATCAAGCAATCAATCAGCAGAACTGCCCCAGGGCAAATTAAAGATCTGGAGAGAAAAAAGAGCAGACCTCAAATCCTGAGGTCTCTAAAGGTAAAGCAACTCCAGAAAAAGCCCAAAGAGACACATAAACTGGACTCCATGTCACAAGGCTTTCTTCAAAGATTGCATAAAGGATCTTAAAAGAGAGTTAGAAAAAATATGGGGAAATAAAATGAGATAATTGCAAAAAAAAAAAAAAAGGAAAAAGAATGCAATGGAAAAAAATTAATTGGCCAATTGAAAAAAAGAGTTAAAAACAGTAACTGAAGAAAATAATACACTAAAGACTAGAATGGAACAAACGAAAGTGAATGACTCAACAAGACTTCAAAAATCAATCAAACAAATGAAAATGAAAAAATAGAAGAAAATATAAAATATCTCCTAGGAAAAACAACTGACCTGGAAAATAGATCTACGAGAGACAACCAAAGGATTATAGGGCTTCCTGAAAGCCATGATGAAAAAAACAGAACCTAGACATCATCTTACAGGAAATCACAAAAGAAAACTGCCCTGATATTTTAGATTCAGAAGGTAAAATAGCCATTAAAAGAATCCATTGATCACCTCCTGAAAGAAACCCCAAAATTAAATCCCCAAGGAATATTGTGGCTAAATTTCAGAACTATCATACCAAGGAAAAGATGTTGCAAGCAGCCAGGAAGAGACAATTTAAATATCGAGGAGCCACAATTAAAATCACCCAGGACCTAGCAGTTTCCACTTTAAAGGATTGAAGGGCTTGAAATCTGATACTCTGAAAGGCAACAGAACTGGGATTACAGCCAAGAATCTAGCTAAAATGAGTATTATCTTTTAGGAAAGAAGATGGACATTGAGTGATATAGGTGAATTTCACCTATTTCTAATGAAAAGACCAGAACTGAACAAAAAATTGATCTCCAAACACAGAACTCAAGAGAAACATAAAACGGTAAAAAGGAAAAAAAAAAAAACCTTTGAAAAGTATATTTTCTATTATGGATATACTTAGAGAATGAGGGTATAAATTGATTTTATTATGATAATATAAAAAAGAAATTAGAGGTAGAAAAGAGGAAAAGGAGGTAAAATAAGGGAAATTACATCACATGAAGACGCAAAGAAAACCTATTATAATTGAGGGAAAGAAGGAAGGGGGATGAGCATTGTGATAATCTTACTCTCATCACATTTGTCTCTAAGAGAATAATAGACATATTTGGTATCAAAAAGAAACTTGTATCATCTTATAAGGAAAAAGGAAGGAAAGGAGGAAAAGAAAGGGAACGACTAAGAGAAGGGAAAATAGAAGAATTAAAGGAAAGGTGTAAAAAAGGGGGTGGAGCCCTAACAGGGAAGTACTGTTGAAGGGAAGTAAGTGGTCATTAAAAGCAAAATACTGGGGAGGAGGGAAGGAGGATAGGAAAGAGAAAAAGATAACCTAGGGTACATAAGATGGTGGGAAATACTGAATTAGTTATTTTAACTGTGAATGGGAATGGGATGGACTTTCGCATATAATGGAAGCAGATAGTGGACTAGATTAAAAGCCAAAATCCAACAATATGTTGTTTACAAGAAACAAATTTAAAGCATAATGATACATATAGAGTGAAGGTAAAAGGGTGGAGCAGAATCTATTATGTTTAGGTGAACAAAAAAAAGCCAGGTTAGCAATCCTGTTCTCAGATCAAGTAAAAGCAAAGATAGATCTAATTAAAAGAGACAAGGAAGGAAACTATTAAAGGGTACTATAGATAATGAAGCAATATTAATACTAAACATATGCACCAAGTGGTATAGCATGGAAATTCCTAGAAGAAAAGTTTGGAGAGATGCAAGAAGAAATAGATAGCAAAACTATAATAGTGGAGGATATCAACCTTCCTCTCTCAGAACTAGATAAATCAAACCACAAAATAAATAAGAAAGAAGTTAAGGAGGTAAACAAAATGTTAGAAAAGTTAGGTATGATATATCTTTAGAGGAAATTAAATGAGGACAGAAAGGAGTTTACTTTTTTCTCAGTGGTTCATGGAACTTGTACAAAAATTGACCATGTGTGGACATAAAAACCTCAAAATCAAATGCAGAAAGGCAGAAATAGATCATGAATTTTTTTTCAGATCATGATGCAATAAAAATCACATGCAATGGCAGCCCTTTTTGTAGTGGCTAGAAACTGGAAATTGAATAGATGCCCTTCAATTGGAGAATGGCTGAATAAATTATGGTATATGAATGTTATGGAATATTATTGTTCTGTAAGAAATGACCAGCAGGATGATTTCAGAGAGGCCTGGTTCTGCTCATTTCACTCAGCATCAGTTCATGTAAGTCTCTCCAGGCCTCTCTGAAATCATCCTT